>PVLD010004506.1:0-124269 GCA_004027595.1 Dinomys branickii | reverse complement strand
GGCTTTCCCACGTCTCGCCCCGGCAGCCTGGTCCGCCCTACCACATCTCCCCCGGCATCTCAGAGAAATACGCCCAGTTTAAACTTCCCAGCCGAGGTCCCGGCATTCACGCTCGCCAAGTCTGTCTCGAGCTGGTGGTGTTTATTAAGGAGGTTCGCTCCCTTGCTGCTCACCTGGTCGCCATCTTCCCCGGATCTTGGCTGTTGTTTTTTTCAGAGACGGCCTTATCAAATTGAGATAAAGACTATCTATTCCAATTTTCTGTAGAGTTTTTACCAAAAATGGGTGTTGGACTTTGTCAAATGCTTTTTCTGCATCTATTGAGATGATCATCTGATTTTTATCTTCAGTTCTTTTAATACAGTATATTACATTTATTGATTTGCATATGTTGAACCATCCCTGCATCCCTGGGATGAATCTTACTTGGTTATGGCATATAATCTTGACGATTTTCTGAATTCTGTTTACCAGTATCTTACTGAAGTTTTTGCATCTATGTTCATTAGGGAGTTTAGCCTGTAGTTCTCTTTTCTGATTGGGTCCTTCTCCGGTTTTGGTATCAGGATAATACTTGCTTCTAGGATTGACTTTGGGAATATTGCTTCCCTTTCAATTTCAGTAAAGAGTTTGACAATTAATGGCACTACATCTTCTCTAAATTTCTTATAGAATTCAACAGTGAATCCATCAGGACCTGAGCTTTTCTTTGTTGGTAAGTTTTTAATTGCATTTTTATTTCATTAGCTGATATAGCTTTATTTAAAAATTTTATATCTTCTTGATTCAACTTTGATAATTCATATGTATCTAGGAATCTGCCCATTTCTTCTGTTTTCCACCTTATTAGAGTAAAGGTTCTCAAAGTCAGTACTGATGATCTTCTGGTTATCTGAGAGATCCTCTGTGACTTCACCCTTTTCTTTCCTAATTGCTTTAATGTGAGCTCTTTCATTTTTTGATAAGGTTGGCTAAGAGTTTGTCTATTTTATTTAATCTTTCAAAGAACCCACTTTTTGATGGATTTATTTTTTGTATTATTTTCTTAGCTTTAATGGTATTAATTTATGCCCCAATCTTTACAATTTCTTCCCTTGTACTAGCTTTGGGTATGACTTTCTCATCTTTTTTCAGAAGTTTTAGGTTCAATATTAGGTTGTTTATTTGAATTCATTCTGTTTTCCTGATGTGAGAGTTCACCTCTATCAATTTATGTCTTAGGACTGCTTCCTTTGTGTCCCTTAAGTTGTGGTTCGCTGTATGGGCAGTATCATTTTAATTGTAGGTACTGTTTTATTTCTTCCTTAATTTCATCTATGTCCCATTGGTTGTTCACTAGAGTGTTATTTAATTTATTTGGCTTATGTAGTTTTTGTGGTTTCTTTTACCATTGATTTCCAGGGTTATTGTACTAGGAAAAAGTAATATGTATGCTATAGTTTCAATTCCTTTGCATTTATGTAAGCATGTCTATGGGCTAGTATGTGGTCTATTTTGGAGAACATCTCATGTACCACTGAGAAGAATGTGTACTCTAATATTGTAGGAAGAAATTACAGAACCGTGCCTTTCATAATAGCATTAAAAAATGAAATACTTAGGAATCAATCTAACAAAGGAAGTAAAAGCTCTCTACATTAAAAGCTACAGTACTGTGAAAAAGGAGATCAAAGAGGGTATCCGAAAATGGTAAGATAGCTCAGTGGAATAAGTGCCTGCCTAGCAAGTGCAATGTCCTGAGCTCCATCCCCGGTACCACCAAACGAAAAGGAAAGATATCCTTTGCTCATGGATAAGAGAACCAACATAGTGAAAATGGCCATACTCCCAAATTATACACATGTAATGTCATTCCCATCATCAGAATACCTTACAGAATTAGAAAAAACATTCCTAAAATTCATCTGGAACCAGAAGAGACCTACCATAGCAAAAACAATTCTAAGCAACAAAGGTAAGGCAAGGGACATAACAATCCCTGACTTGAAATTATACTACAGAGCTACTGTGGCATAAACAGCCTGGGACTGGCAAAAAAAATAGACCCAGGGATCAATGAAACAGGTTAAAAGATGCAGAAACACCTCTAAACATACTCAGTCACCTTATCCTTGACAAAGGGGCCAAACACAACCACTGTAAGAAAGATAGCCCCTTTAATAAATGGTGCTGGAAAAACCGGCTTTCCATATGCTGAAGACAAACACTATACCATGTCTATCACCATGACCTAAATTAAAATTAAAATGGAGCAAAGATCTAAATATTAAAACAGAAACAAAATATGCTGGAAGAGAAAATAAGTAGAACTCTTAAAGATATAGGTATAGGGAAAGACTTCATGAACAAAACCCAATGACATGAAAAATACTACAAAGAATCAACACCTGGGATCTCATCTTATTAAAAAGTTTTTGCTCAGCAAAAGAAATGACCAGCCAAGTAAAATGACAACTCACAGAGTGGAAAAATATCTTATCAAGTTGTTCTTCAGACAAAGGACTAATATCTTGAACATATAAAAAATTGAAAAAACATCAGACCCTCATATTTAAAGACCCAATCCAAAAATAGGCACCTGAAATGAGTAGATACTTCTCAGAAGAAGTACAAATGTCAAATAAATACATGAAAGAAATGTTCAACATCACTGATCATTGAAGAGATGCAAATTAAAACAATGCTGAGATTCCACCCCACCCCATAATGAATGGTTATCATCAAGAAATCAACCACTAGCAACTGCTGGCAAGGCTGTAGGGAAGAAAAGAACCTTTCTCCACTGTTGGTGGTAGTGTAGACTGGTACAACCACTGTGGAAATCAATGTGAAGTCTCCTCAAAAAACTAGGCCTATAGATTCCATTTGACCCAGGTATTCCACTTCTTGGTATCTTCCTGAAAGACTTAAAAGCACTATACCACAGTGGTATATGTGCACCCATGTTTATAGTGGCACAGTTTGTAATAGCTAAATCTTGTAAACAACCCAGGTGCCCAATGACAGATGAATGGATTAAAAGATGTGGTTTTTCTTTATACATTAGAGTATTACTTGATCATAAAGAAAGATAAACTTTAGACTTTTATACCTAAATAGATGGACCTTAAAACCATACTCTTAGGAGAAATAAACCAGACACATTTGTGTAAATATCACGTTTTCTCTCTGGTGTAAGAAACTGAAAATGTAAATAAGAACCAAAATATATAATGGATATTGTAAAATAGGAAGAAACTGTTCAAAAGGAAAAGGGAAGGTGAGAGAAAAAAGACAGGATGAGGAAAAAAGATAAAATGGAAATAAAACTTTGTAAGTAAGGAGGGGAAAGAGGGGGAAGGGAAGGTTTAAAAAAAGAGGAACTAAGGTATATCGTGTACAGGTACAAGTTCCCTATGATGAATGTGATCATTATGTATATCTAAATAGTACCAAAAAACTTAACAAATTTTTTTAAAAGATACGCAAGAAAGAGCACTTCCAGAACTGCTGCAGAAAATGGCAAAAACCATAGGATAAGTGTGTTGAATGTGACAGAATATTTTGAGGGGAATTCTGGGTGATGTGTTTTTTATTGTAATGAATTGTTCTAGATTTACCCGTTCACCATCAATTACCTCATACTTCTGTAGACTAACAAAACAAAACAAAGTATGAATTTTATAATGAAGAGTCTCAGGGAGGGTTATGTGGGATTCCAAAGTAACCATAAACATACACAAAGGCCATACACCAGTGTTCATTATCTACTCTCTATCCCTGGAAGATTGAAGTCATGTGTTTGAATTAGATGTAATTAAATTTTCTCGACCAATTTAGAGCAGAAACATTCAATGACTGCCAAGTTGGTTGTGACTTTATTTGCTCATTCATTACTTATTCTTTATTCCTTCACTTACTCGAATACTAGAAGTGTCTTTTGTGCATAAAGTAGTTTGTATGGCTCTAAAGATTTAGTTATGAATTGAATGTAATCGCTATCTATGCAAAAGGGGAAAACAACCATAAATTCAGTAAAATGTGGTAGATTCAGTAGTAAAACTACACAATTGTGTCCAAAATATTGCTGCAATTCTGTTTGAATAGGAAAGATGAAGCAGGGATATCCGTACAAGGACAGAGGGTGCAGAGTCACAGAGCAACAGGAACAATAGGGCCAAACACACCATAGTTTACACAAAGACTGGAGGACATTATCAGATTTAGTCTCTGGACTTTTTTAGTCTAGACTGTATAGCATGTACTGAGATGTAATTGTCACTTTAAAATGTGTTTAACTAACCTATTAGCATCTTGGGTAGTAACAGTTTATACATCGTAAAGAAGTAGAATTTTGGAAAACCAAGACTATATCTGATAATACTGAGTCTGCCCCTTTTTTAATAGTCAAACAGCCACATGCTCATTAAACCCTATGGTGGTTCAGTGACAAAAATATCCTCCAAGGCCAGGCAGACTCTGAGGGCTGCTGGGCACCCCCATCCCTTCCCAATGCTCTGTTTTCTGAAGGCTGGAGCACCGGGCCTGTAAAGCTAGTGGTACATTCTGCAGTTATCCTTTCTGCACCTAGCAGTATCCACATGGGCATTTATGTAATGGTAATGTTGGAAACAGAGTCACGGGCACATCACACTCTAAGCCTCTTTTTCCTCTCTTCTTATTCCTGCCTTGAATATTAACATGGCACCATGGTTGGTGATATCTTCTTGCAACTGTAAATGGACAAGAGAACTGAGAAGATGCCTGTTCAGAAATCTCAAAGCTTGTAGCTGCTTGCACACCTCCAGAATCCCTGCCTTGTGATAAACAAAAACTAATTTCTGTATAGGCCACCATAGGTTGGGTTTTCAGTCTCTTCAATCCAAGTATATAATTACCAATGTTAATTCTTCATTCATAATATTGTTACTACACAGACAGATTGTTAGGCTGATACTGTAGAGCAGTGTGGAATGTGTATTGCAGCCACCATAATCTCCAGGAGGGTACAATTGGGCTCAATTTTCTGGGGCTTTCCTACCACCCACTGGTCTAGGTCCTTATGAAACATCCATGGGCTGACCCAACTGTTTTCCAGCTTGCATTCATTGCAGCCCAGAATTTCACTCTCTCCAGCTGTAAACATTTTGAAGTCAAGTAAGACATCTGAGTCCCTAAAATTCCTATCACAATTATGCAGACACAGTAAGTGTCTGACAAGTATTACTAAATCAGTGAGGTAGATGTTTGTTCTTGGAAGAATAGCATCCCAAATGGAAGTTGGGTTTTATTACTTGCATTTATTCTCATAATGATTTTTAAAGCTGTATAGGAGGCTCTAATTGTCCCCAAATTACCCCTTTTGTCCTATTAAGTTCTGCCAGCTTTTACTGATTGATTTATTGTATGTCAGCCAATAGGATTCCAAAAAGGGTGCATGATATAGATCCTAACTTTTACCAGCCTACCAGCAATAGAAGCCTAAGCTAAAGGGACTTAATATTCTAAATACTATACTATTTTCAACATTATTGATATCTTCATATTCTCATAGAACAATCTTAATATAATTTTGTCAAGTAATCTACTACCTTACTGGGGATAGGGATTGTTGAGAAAACTTAAATTGCAAAGTATTTCCTTATAAAATTTAGGTTCAAATTGGTTTTTTTTTTGTTTTTTTTAGGTTCAAATTGTTGAAGTAGGATATATATAGAGAGAGAAGAGGAATCTGTCGAAAAAGTATACAACAGGAAAAGAAAAACTCATGTAAATATTTTAATACTAAATTTATTGATACATCTGAGATTAATACAAGTTACTTTCGGTCTCTACAATTACAAAAGGTGCTCAAAGTGGTGGTCATTAGCTTCCAGATATGTACTATTACAGGTGAACTGCTAACGTATATATTTTTGGTATGCTTTGTACATAACTTAATATTAATCCTATAAACATTTTAAAGTATACAATTTTTTAAAAAATCACCTATGAAAATGAATGCAATTTTGAATCCTTACAAACAGCCCAAAGGTATTAAATTAATAGAGTTCTAATGAAATTTTTATCAACCTTGAATTTATTTTCAAAATATAGAATACCAGCTATATTCCCAGCTGTATGCAGCTATATTCCCAGCAGTGAAAAGATATGGAGGATCTAGACCGCAGTTTCTACATTTTACCAAACTTGTGGGGAAGATATGCCTGAGAGACATTTCTTGTAGAATGGCGAGTAGAATATTTAGTTTTCTCCTGACCAAAGATCTAATGTCTAATTTAAAACAAATATATGAAATATTATGTCTCAGAAAACATACTTTAATTTGAATAAAAGAGATATGATGCAGGCAAACTGCTCTAGAGTTGAGTCTGCTTGTTCATTTCATCATTCACATACCCATTCTGCCCTCAGCCCAGTGGGGCTTGTGTGTTGTGCCCAAAGATACAAAAGGAAGTGGGAAAGTGCCAAGGAGTCCAAATTTGTAGGAGTGCCACCGTGGGTGTGCCAGGTTTCTGGTTCATATATGACCTTCAAAAAGCAGGGTAGTGTGGGACAGATTCGGTTCCCTCACATTCACTGGAGAGCTGTGGGCACAAGTGGCCCCCAAGCATTGATAATGGGAAAGTCATGTCCCCATGCTGGGAAGGTGTGACAGCAAATGTTATTCCCTGAGGCCACAGGGCTGTGACCCAAAGGGAATCACTCTTAGCAAGCAGAGGAAGGGCAGCCAGAGGACAGAGAGAACTTGCAGAGTCCTTGCCAGAGCTGAACCTGTGTCCCTTGGAGATGATCCCTGTGTCACTGGAGATGCCCATGCTGAGGAGCTGCTGGAGCCACCCATGCAGTCAGGGCCCTGCCAAGTGTTCCTGAGCCACAGCTCTTCTTCACACCAGCCCCTGCAGCTGCAGGGGAGTGCTGAGGGGAATCCTCAGTTCATGTTTTGCACTGTCATAGCAGGAGCTATGAGAGTTGATAGAGGAAAAGACGGAGTCACGATGCCATCCCCATGACTGATAGGGACGTGGGCAAGTGTGCCCAGAGCGAGGCTGTGGGTGATGCCTCTTGTGTCCTAGAATGATCGTGCGGGATGAACGGGACTGATGGAAAGAGGATGACTCCATGGCAGGAGTCTCTGATGGGCAGAAAGAACCACAGCAGTGGTGAGGATCCATTCCCTTCCTAAGAGCTGGCGGCTGTGCAGGGAGGATCCCCGCCCCAGTCCTCCAAAGGATGCTGCTTCTAGTGCAGGTGCAGCTGTGTCTCCAACAAGATATCCTCCCACCACTTCGTTGCAGAGAACGAAGTGCCCCAAATTGGAAGCTAAGTAGAATCACATAGCAGATTAAATGTTTAAGGTTTCTAAACTGAAAATGGACATAGGTTGGGGATCATGTCTCGTTAAATCTCAAGGATTAGAGGGGTGCATACAGCACTACACAGGTGAGTGCTATGATTGCAGAAAGGAATAAATATATAATCATTATATTCATTGCACATCAGTTTAGAAGTTATTCTGAATATGTGCTCTCCACAGAGGCTGTACTGGGTTCCAAATGTGCCAAGATAAAAACCCTGGGGCTCTTATCTTTTGATGTGTGTGAACCTGGCACTCAGATAGACAATTATTATACAATCAGGTATGTCTTCTAATGCATGAGGTGGGAGTCAGGACGGGCACAGGGGCCCTTGCAGAAGTAGAGGTGTATAGGGAGTAAGGAGTTGGTAGGGGTGGAGGAAGAGCTGGGGAGTTACAGGGAAAGGTTCCTCTAGGAAGGAGGATGTAGGCTCATCTTGAGAAAAGCACAGCCTTTTTGTTATTCTCTGAGAGGGAACAAGGAACAGGGTTCTGCAAAAGACCAGGCACAGTGACTAAAAAGCAGGAAACTGCTCAGCGCTTTAAATGTTAAGCAGCGTCTGGAGTATTTTTTTGTTCTACATAGCACAATTACTGCGACGGGTCAGTAACAACTGATAAACCGTGCCAGTTCTCTGTGCCTCAGGGACTCACATCCTGACACTCTAACTGACACTCTGTGTGAACACATCTCAAGGGCTAAAATATTGAAGGCCTACTAAGATGTTGGACCACGAAGTCGTATCCCACAGGTATTCTTTTCATCGATGCCTCTCAGTGCTTCTTTTGACTTAACCCCAGCAACCCCCTGGAACCATCTGCTATGAACAAGCCTGCCACAATCCTGGAGTCTCCCAGTGACATCCTAAGAACAAAGTCCCATGAAGAATGAAGACGAGGGAAGGTTGAACTTTCATGGGAGAGGCCTAATTCCTGTAGTGGGTCATGTATGGCACTATGAATCTGTGTCCATGGGTTATTCTCTAGACAAAGTTCAACCAAAGAACTGGTCATCACTGAAATGAACATTTCTCCAAGAAGTGGCCTAGGGCAAGGTAGTTTCTTTAATTCTTATCAATGTTTTCATTTATTTCAATTAAGTTTTATTTTTAACTAACACATGGGGCACACAAATTATACACCATAATGGGATACCATGGAGTATATCAAAACACTCATGCCCTGTGTAGTGTTGGGTGTTTAAGTTTGGTTAATGTTACATTTTTTAAATTTTTAAAATATTTTATTAATCTATGTTTGCAGTACCTAATGATCATATGAACCATGAGAAGTCAGTGCATGGACATCACACATTTTAATTCCTTTTTCATCCCCTGACTCTCCCATCCCACCATTCTCCTTCCAGCTCTTGGCCCCCTTCCCATTTATAAAATCTGTTTCCATTTCTTCCATAAGTTCTCTTTTCCCCATGTCCATCCTCTCCTCTCCCTTCACCTCTTATTTCCTTGCTATTTGAAAAAAAAAATTCCTTCTTCCTATCCTCTTATTTATCCTTTATTTTGCTCTTTATTTATAATTTGATTTCTTATATAAGAGAAATCATGCAATATTTAAGTTTCTAATTTATTTCTCTTATCATCATGTTCTCAAGGTGCATCCATTTACCTATGAATGCCTCAAGTTTACCCTTCTTTATGGCAGAGTAGCACTTTGTCAGTGAAATCCTTCAATATACTTTCTTCTAGCTTTTTGAAGTGTACTTTTCATTATCATTATCTATAGCCACCCTGCTTTGCCATTGCACAGCAGAGCTACTTGTGTGTTCTAACTGTAAGTTAGCACCTGCCAGTCAACCTCTCCCTATCCCCAGTGGTATATGTATGATCTTATAAGCAAGACACTCCAACCATCAAGAATTCATTCCAATTACTGGCACTTTTTCAGGAAATATGAAAAACCAACAGTATATTTGGTTGCTGTGTAAAAGATAAAAAGTGATATACAAGGTTGTCCTGGCAATTCAAGAATATTAAAAAGCTACTGAGGGAGGCATAGTGAGTGTAGATAGAACCTTTAAATAATATTGCAATAGTGTGGTATTAATCTCCAAAGAAAGGCACCAACTGATAATGCTGAATACAGTTGCTAGATTCTTATTTCAAAATGTTACCTTTAATACAACCGTAAACAGATTACCTCTCCTGACCTTAGTAAAGGACCCCATTGGCCCATAGACTCTTGTTTCTTCATCCACCCTTTGAGTTTGGCTTCTCTAAAAATATTTCCTACAAGTTGTATTTTGATAATGTCAGAATAAAGTGAAAAACATATCATGATGAGATTTGACTGCCACAATTACCTTAACTTTTCTATTCTTTTACCCACTGGGTCATCTTTTATTCACAGAGTATTAGTTGCCATAGAGTTGGGTTATCAATTCTGACAGCAATGGCTAGGCTCAATCAATCAAGTCTAAATATGTTTAGCAGGATGTTACTCTGAGGGGCCAGTTAACAGAACAGCATTCACAACTCTTTTTAGCAATTCAAGAATGAAAGAAAACATGCAGTATTTTTCATAAGGCTGGATTTACTACATCCTTTGCTTTGCCCTTTGATATATAAATATATGTTACTTTTGTGATATTTGGAAGTACTAAACTATACTAAGTTAAAATTGGCTCACAAGCTAATTTACCAGACTGTGTAACTGGAAGAGATGCAGCTCCTGTCTGACACTATTTGGACACTACATTTTGCAGTGGTCACCCAAGATATTGAAACAATACATTCTTTTTATAGAAAACATGAAATAATAGTACCAAGCAACACATGCCACATATACATATGCTGTGTAGCTAAACACTTAAAGCATTACATCTATTGTTATTACATTAAATGTAATCATCACCATATGCAAAATTCTACTCACAATGTAGATAAGGCCAAAATAAGACAAAAGTCCCCCAAAGTGCATTTGCATTCTCCCTTCATGATAAATTTAACTTCACTCTCTCAGAACAAAATGAGACTGTTTTGCTACAAATTTATTAATTATGACTATCTCTAATCATTAGTATGACCCAATTATTCTGAAAAATTTATTCTCCAAACTTGCAGATTCTCAGCAATCAAAAGAAATATTAGCAGACATGAATAATTTCTGCATTTTAGTGATTCCAAAAATAAGCTGACTCTTTCAATGACTGAGTAAAATTTAAAAAAAAAAATGGATATCACACACGTGGAGACAAATACTTGTACAGAGTACCCTTTTGTTATAAATGCAGACTAATCTCGCTAGCAGTGATATTAAGGCTCAAGAGTGATATACTTCAGTTTGTAATGAGTAATTTTGGGATCTCAGAAGCAAAGCCATTATGCTAAATAGGAAAGCAACCTGCCACTTCCAGATGATCAAAATGTTTGGTGGAGAATTTGAAATAAAGAGGTAGGCTGGAGTCAGGAACCCAGAATGTGAGCAAGAACTCTGGTAAGACCAGGGATCCTCGTTTCCAGGAAGCAGGAGTCTGGCCCCAGCTTTGCCTCTGTGACCTTCCTGTGCTGCTCCAACACTCCAACTCCTATAAAACTGGGCTGCTAAGACTCACTTCACACCCGTGTCATAGGTTCAGGAGCTGATATATGTGCAGTGCTTAAAAGCAGGGACTGGAACGCAGCCAGCACTCCGTAAGTGATGGCTTTTACTGTTAGTGCCCGAGATGTATTCCGATCACACAGCCTGGACCAACCAAGCAGAAGCCATCCTGGAACTGCAGGCTGGGGGACCTTCGGGCTGTGTGTGTGTGTTCCAGCCTGCAGATATGCCAGGCTGGTGGAAAGACCACGGGGTTTGGGCCCTGAGGTTGAACTTAGGTTCTATGTTCTTCAAACTAGCCCTTCGGTTGCTTCTCTGTCAATGATACCTATGTTAAAAGTTTTCTCTAAGGATTAGGCAGAGCGCATGCAAAGCCCTCGCCTTAGGATTGTTCGTGGAGGTGGGAGACCATTAACACATCGGTTTTTAATGTAGCGCTTATTTGATGAATGTGTGACTGGAAGGATGGTGATGAATGCAGAGGGTTATATAGTTTCTTCTATGTGTGCTCAGCGACACCGCCTGATTATGTCGTGATAACATTTGATCAGAGAGGAAAGCACAGGTATGGAAAATGTAAACTGTATGATGACTGTTATGCTTTATTTCTACCTGTGTAATATTTGCTACACCAGAAACTCCCTCATCTGTACACTCTCAATTTTCATACCTGTAAAACTTAGACTTCTAAACTGGGTGTGGTGGTCTGCATCTGTAATCCCAGCATTTTAGAAGGCTGAGGCAAAGAGGATCACAAGTTCAAGCCCAGCCAGAGCACCTTAGTGACTTAATGGGACACTGCCTCAAAATTTCTGAAACAGGCTGGAGATGCAGCTCCATGTGAAGGCTCTAGATTCAATTTCCAGTACCCAAAGAAAAAGCCTCTATAAATAAGTCATCTCCTTTTAACGTATTTATCAAATGTATATTATTGTTAAATAATTTATATATTCTCAAATACGTAGCTTTTTGTATTTTTGAGTGACTTCTTTATTTTTTTCCAAAGTCCCTTGTTGTCTTTACTTTTTTTCATTCTATAGTTTTGGACTAATTGATTTTTTTACATTGCCACTCTATTTTGTTGGCTTATTACATGTAATTCTTAGTATTATTTTATTTTTTTTAAAGTGGCAAATGCTGCTGCCAAGGGTCATCCAATGGAAAGGCAGCTCATAACAACACAATGCTGTGTCCTCACCTGCCTTAGTCATCAAATCTGGCACTGTGTGACTTGCAGCTCTTCCTCAAAGTCAGAATGACCAGGAAAGGGAAATGGTTTCAATCAATTCAGGATATTGAGGTTGCCAGGACAGCACAGCTAAAGAAAGACTCTTAGGAAAGAGGACTCCAGAGCTGCTGCAGAAAGTGGCAAGCGTGAAGGGATGGGTATATTCAAAGTGAGATGGAATGTTTTGAGGGGGATTCATAGCAATGTGTCTTTTACTGTCAATTTTCAAAATGTAAACATACACTGTATTTTTAATCACACCTCATATGTACATTTAATTCCATACAAATAAATATTCATGCCATTATTACATTAGCTCTGCATCCCATAAACAAGTATTCAACAAATTTGTTTTTCTGGAAAGGTCAAATTAGGTAATATTTTAGGGTTCATGTGCTTTTGCTCTTCTTTTACATCTATTCATCTCAGCTGCTGTCATATGAAAGCAACAATTTTCAAAACATAGATGACAGATTTTGCTATATCCCTATAAAAATTAACTGCTAAGCAGCCACATTTGTACTTTTCTTTAAAAGATGATAAAACTGGAGCATTTTCAGATGGCTCCAAAAACTAAGTCTAACACCAGTGTTTTAAAAAGAACACACCCAGAACAAAGATATCAAAAGAACATATGAAAAACAGGTGGAAAATGCCATGGCAAATAAAAACAGCAAAGGCCATGACAAAACAATCAGTGCACTAGTTTTTGCCTGAAAGCTGTAACTTAATGATCTCTACCAAAGATAGTGATATATTCTTTCATTACACCATATTCTTAACATTTTCTGGCCTTGGCCTGCTGTTTCTGTCTTGTCCTAATAATGTAATAGATTATTTCTCTTGCTGTTACTCTCATTAATCTCTGGCACTTCTTCACTGTAGAACAGTAGTATTGTTGGTATGAACCAGAGTATTGCAAACTTAATGAGATTTTCTCAGTAACCTCAGGTATATTTAATTACTAACTCCAGTATTTATAAAAAGATTTATTCCCTATTGTGTTCAAGGTTCAACATATCGTTATATGACTAACCTCACTAATTATTTCTTTTGTCTTTTTTTTTTTTAAAAGATTTTTTCTCCATTTGTTTGTTTTGTTTTTTTGGCGGTACTGGGGATCGAACTCAGGTCCCTGCGCTTGCTAGGCAAGTGCTTATTCCACTGAGCTATATCCCCAGCCCTCTCCATTTGTTAAGCCTGGAACTGGTACAAGTTTGTTAAAGTCTCTTACTAGTGTTGTTCTATGTTTCTTTCCACCTGTTGGAATTTTTGCTTTTACAAAAGTTACTTTGCTATCAGATGCACAGTCTTAATAACTTACCGAACCATTGTGCATGGCTGCATGTGGAATTATTGTGTGCCCTCTTTCATATTTGTTAGAAGTTTTTGTCTGGATATCACTCAAGATGTCAAAATTGTGGTCTTTGCTCTTTCTATCTGCCATGGCATTTTCCACCAATTTTTCGTACATTCTTTTGCTATTTCTGTTCTTGGTGTGCTATTTTTAAAACACTTGTTAGACTTTGTTTTTTGAGCCATCTGAAAATATTCTATTTTGTTATCTTTTCTAAAAACATACAAATATGGAATCTTAGCAAGTGCTTGATTTCATTTTCCCCTCACAGTTTATTTCCTACAAGTGGTTTCTAAATAAAAATGAACTCCTTTGCCTAGAACAACCAGCCTCTTTCCTGTCATGACCAGTGTTGGAACTGCCTAGCAATGACTTCCCATCACCTCTCTCTTCTCTGTAGCACCTCAACTAAACAATATCCTTTCTTTCAATTAATTTTTACCTGGTAATCCACTAGTCATGTGTATTTACTTTATTTTATTTCATTTTATTTTTAGCTGTGCAATGTTGCTGTGTGTAGTTTGATAGTTGTAATTACTTACATTTTCTGGCCTTACAGTTACTGTTTTTCTTGGTTTTTCAGTTTGTCCATAATACCTATCTTTCAAGCCTAATTTGACAGCCATCACATTGTAGGTTTATATTTTCTTCCCCTCATTTATTTATATATTATTATCTCTGGAGAGATCTATATCTGTATCTACACATAATTTGTCCAGGCTCGGGAGTTCATATCTTCTTGAATATATACAATACTTATGAACACACAACAGCGTGAGCTGCACCTGGGATATTTACAAGATGAGGAGCATAATTTTCACCAGCACCCTAGGAGCACCAAGCGATGATCAATGACCCTGGCCAAGTGGATAGAGTAGGACTGACAGGCAGGCCATGTGGGTAAAGGCATAGCACAAGAACCATGGTATCTAAATAAAGGCATGATAATGAGGATGTCAAACACAGCGACATAATTCAGGGACCCAGCAGACAAACCTAGAACCAAAAGTCATCGCTACTTTTCTTTCCTCCAATTGATCTGGGAGAATTTGAACAATTTCCTGAATCACAGTTCATTTTATCATAAAACTTTGGATAGCGCCTAGATCTCCACATTGCTATGAAGATCAAATGAAAGCATATACATGCTAAACAATCTATAATTTTCTGAACCACATCTATGTCCACCCTCCCGAGCAATACACACACACACACACACACACACACACACACACACATATTCTTAATATTATTATGGCTGCTACACCATACACTCCATGAATCTAAGCCCCTCCATTGTCTGGATCCACAATTTTGAAAGCATGTTAGTGATGGAAAGCTTCACATCAGTTTACACAACCAATGCATTCTTGGCAATGACAACTCATCTGTTTGCAAAAGCAACACCTGGAGAAAACACTCTGTGTTTAGCTACAGCTTCCCAGAGCTCTCGGCCTCTCATCAACTAGCTTCAGGTGCACACACGATTCTCAGCTGGATACCATCACATAAGACAAATGCCAGGATGACCTGGGAATCATCATTCGATTTCATTTGCTGGGTGAAGCTATGTTAAAGATCCTATGACAGAGAGCGCCTCTCTTGGGGCTCAGCAAACACTGCTGTCTCTCTGTCCACAGGAACCACGCATGCCATGAAGTGGGCAGCGATAACTGAGATCATAAATGCACGCCGCAGTCGGCTGTTACCAGTGGTAATTGCTGCACCTTTCATCTGCCGTCAAGCACAGCAGTTAGGATTGGTTAGGATTAGGACCCGAAGGCAGCTATCATCTCTCTCGTTTCCTGACTCATACAACTGGGGAAGGGGGGCAGCAGACCTGTCTGTGCTGATAGGTGTCTGATCAAAGCCACTGAAAGCTGTCAGAAGCCAGCCAGCCTCAGTAGCCTGACTACACCCTTAATGCATCTTTGGCTTTGATCTGCTGCCAGCCTTACTGGAGCTCTATTTATGTTAAAAAATAATAATAATAATAATAGTGTTGTAAGAGAACAGAAGAATGTGCCATTTTCTATTTTGATGTTACTTTTGCAGTCTGATAAGGCCAGGAAATGCCAGTTCTGTCGTGTGTGTGTGTCTGAGTCTGTGTGTGTGTCTGGGTCTGTGTGTCTTAATCAAATAACCTTTAAACTTTCATCAAATACATTTGGAAGTGAGCAGGAATCAGGATGTTGGTAGAAAGAAATTATCCTCTTTGGGAGGTAATACAAAAAGATTACGTAAAATTGCAACAGTGCTGGCATCTGCATTTTGTCTTTCAACAAAATCGGCAAGTTATACATGTACTACTGCTGCAGAATGGCCTCTGATTTTAAATATTTGAGATCCATCATCACACCCGCTGCATGGTAATCTGCATTACCTCAAAGAACTGACATGGTTTGTTTGCAAATGCACAGCAGAGGAGTTCTAGAGCCAGGACTAACACCCACTCCACCTCCCTACTTTCTCCCCGTCATACTTTGCTCCGTGAAATCAGTACAAGGACTTGTTGATTTTCCAGTAAAATGATCTCACTTTCACTCATTTGTTTCAGTATGCTGTCATAACATGAAAGTGACTGCTATTAACATGCCAGGTGGAAACTGTCTTCCTTTCAATCTATTTACTTCCCCCAGAAAGCCAGAGGAAATACATTATTAAACAAGGCTGGGACAGATTGACAGCCAGGCAGATGATAGTGTTTGGAGGAGAAGATTCTCTAAATCTTTGATGGCTTAAATGGGACAATCCAAGACACAAAAAGGACTCCGTTTATGGACAGAAGTCACATAATACAGGTAAATAAAATGGGACAAGAGGAAAACGTACATTTATTTCTTGGATTTGGGTTTAGGGTATGAACAAGGAAGAGCTGGGATTCCCTCCTAAAAGAATAATTTCTTCCCTTCCTACCTGTTGGAGAAAGGGCCACCATTCACAAATGTAGAGGATCATGACATTTATTTCATTAACATTCACCAAGAATATTATGACACCAAAGTAATACACTTCACATCTGGAAAGCAAACATTAATACCAATCAGTAAGAAAATGTGTGTATACACAAGATAGTTAAAATAGTTATACAGCTAGTTTCTCTCAGTTGATTAAAGAGAAAGTTTTGTGCTTATACTGTGTAGACAAGATATTATCCCTGTATCTTCTACTCTGAATAACTATTAGGAAAACAACAATATGTGCAATGTATCAACTCCTGTAACTGTCCTACTACCCTGTTTTGAAGCTCAGTTTCACTGTGATGTTTTTCTTTTTTCTCTCTAAAATTAAAAAAAGAAAATGTCATGGCTTGAAGCCACAGCTGCAGGAGTAACTGTGTCCCCTCAGTGGATTAGCTTTACTTTGTATTCATAGACACATACATACATACACAAAGAAAGTCACTCCGTGGATTTTCTAATATTTCACTCATTCTTTCTTTCAGTGTGTGCTGAGCATACCTCTTTCCTCATCGAGATTTCTGTGTGGTGTCCCAGCCAGCTGAAATTCCAAGCCACAGTTCCAAGCCACAGCAGGTCATTAAAGGGGAAATTAATAGAATTGGAAGTTTGCAGCCAAAAGAGGGATGCTTGGAAGAGAATTATCAGGCTCATTAAGTCATGTTTTTCTGCAATTTGATCCCTGAATCCATGAGTCTCCTCTGTCCATGCAATGAGTTCTTGCCTCTGTTTATCCAAATAGTCAGCCCTACTGTTTTTTCCCTTTCTTATTACACTATCTAATGCACACATTCATCATGGGGAGTTGGTGCATATGCATATCACATCTTAGTCCTTTGATTTTCTACTTCCTCTCCCCACTGTCCCCCCACTCTCCATTCCCAGAGCCCCTTTCCTTCTGCAATCAGGAGTTGTGAATTCAAAGCACCACAAACATTGGTTAATTTTCCTTCTGTCATTCAGCTTTTAATTCTGTTGCATCTCCTCACCTCCCACCTCCCAACCTTTCTCTCTGCCAGCTTCAGGACAGGTGAACTCTTCCCTAGACTTCACAGAAATAGAAAACAGCTGCTCCTTGATGTGATTCCCTGATAGTTCTTTCCAAAAATGTGTCAACTAGAGACCTTGTCTCAAAACAAACAAACAAGGAGAAAAACAAATAAATAACACTAAGAAAGGCATCTCTGGCAAAGTTTGCTCTTTCTTCCCTCCCTTCCTCCCTCCCTTCCCTCCTTCCCTCCTTCCCTCCTTCCCTCCTTCCGTCTTTCCCTCCCTCCCTCCTTTCTTCCTTTCCGCAGGAGCTCACTGCTGCCTCCTCCATAACCTTTAGCAAGCTCCCCAGATGGTTGAGGAGGAGGAGTTGCACCTGACCTAGCACAGGCTCTTCTTATCTTGTGAAATTCCCACCTTCAAATTCATTTTTTTGGTTGCTGTAGGTTTTTCCTTGCAAAAAATATTCCTGTCCCCTTCAAAGAATTGTAGAAAACTTGGGAGGACTGCACTGAGATGAGGTGCTGCGGCATTAGAGGACATTCCAAGGACTCAGCCTCCCACCCTTGGAAGCTATCTTATCTGGACACACATGAAGTTACTCTTCGCCTGAGGTTGATCCTAGTTCACAGAAATAGTTACATACACACTGCACCATTCTGAGCATTTTTACTTTTTTTAATCCTGAGTTAATTTAAACCTAAAATCTCTTTAGAGTAATGAAAGAATTTTCCTTAAATCATCCACATCACATTCCAACAACATTTAAAGTTCCACTAAGGCAGGTACATATTTCTAATAAGCCCACAGATAAACCCTCTGAGTGCCATGCATGGAAAGTCCTTTTAGATGCTCAGTTATGACAGTTTGCAAAGAGAAAGGGAAAGCACGGGTGAACACAGGTGCCTTTACTCACACACACACTAGCATATTGAAATCCAATCAGAAGGCAATATTGAAACAGTTGGAGCCTGGCTCCAATCTAGTCAGGGCTGAAAGAGCACAGAAATGCCTCGGAAGACAGTGCTACCGTATTTACCGTTCAATCTGTGTGGTTTCAGCCATCAGTATGGAATGAACTAGAAAATTCACATTAAACTCCTCCTTGTGTCATTAAGCTGGATCAGAAGCTGAAAATCATGTACAACAATTGCATTTAAATAAAAATCACACAATAAAGTTAAAGAATTAAACAGGAAATAAAATTTTAAAATCTTTAATTTCTAAAATGTAATTACAAAAAATACATAATCATAAGACTGGGGGATTTATAATAAACAACAACCCTTAATCCAAATACAGTGTCTAGTTTTGACATTTTCTTATACTGGTACAATCTACATGCTTCATACATTAGATAATTCATCTATGCAATGAATTTATTCCTAAGAAGATATTATTCTCATTGTTTCCAGTACCAGGCTGTTTTTTTTTTTTTTTCACAAAACAGAAAGTACTATACATGTATTAGTGCAAACTGAATTAAAAACAAACTTCATTCTTTAAGAAGAATAATTATTTTGGCACATAAGCAGTAGTCCTATGAATCTGCTTTTATTCTGTGTTCCCATAAAACCTCTATGGATCCCTGAGATGGGCTAGGATTTATGGAAATGAGTCACCAGGAATTTCCTGGGGCCCCAGGGCACCCCCATGTAGCAGAACTTAGCCTGAGAAAGGCAGGCAATGCTGGGCAGGCAGCAGAGTCGGCTGTTAGGGTTTAAGTTCTCTATGTCACCTGCTTTCTAGTGACCTTGTAGTTAGACCGTTAGTCCCCAGGAACCAGCTGAGTTTGCCTTTTCTGTTCAGTGTTTGCTCTCTCTGCAAGGGCAGGGCAGTGAGAAAACATTGTCCACCTTACAACTCACTCTGACCCACTAGGCTTGGAACACACCTGCCTGTGCCTCATCAGAAACAATGTGGCTGTTTCTTCCTGTCTCAGACTGATTAACAGCTCAATCTGATGTGGGTTAATGTTCCTGCTATTACCCAATCATAGGAGGTTATTTGAGTAAAAGACACAGCACAATTTTTCATCCTCTCTATTAATAACATCTAAACAGAATGTTGTTACCTAAACTGGGTGAAATCTAATGATACATAGCAGTAACTTTTCTTCAGTACTGGGGATTGAACTCAGGACCTTCACATTAAACTATACCCATGGCTTTTTAATTCTTTTTTTATTTTGAGACAGGGTCTCTTACAATTGCTAAGTTGCCCAGCCTGGGCTTGAACTTACAACCCTCCTGCCTCAACCTCTCAGAGTACTAGAATGACATGAGTATACCACCAAACCCTGCTTGTTTTTTATTTCTTTGTGGTTTTGTTTTTTTCAATTTATCTGGCGCAAATTACCCTACCTTCCTGGTTTTTCAAATTCTTTGAGCCTAAGGGCCCAACTTGTTGAGCTTAAAGAGAATGGCTTTACTCTATGAACCTAGAATGGTTAGATAAGAAGACCCTACATCTATGCTCAGGTTGATGGTGCATCTCAAGAGACAGGGACCAAAAGGATTTGGGGAAAGAAGAGAGACCACCAGAAGGTAAGGAGCATGACTCCTGAGGGAGAGCGTGCTCAGAACTGGAGCTCCAGATGCAGAGAATTTCAAACTATAAGGTGCAAAGCCTGGGGGTAGAATTCATTTGCATAAGCAATTTTATCCTTGTTCTTAAAACAGACCTTATCCTCCAAGACTGGTGATGCTGGGGCTTGGTTCCTAACTGTAGCCCTTCTATCTGCTCTGACAAGCATCACCTGATTAGATACAATTGAGCATCTTGGTCCTCTGCAGCATTTTGCTCTGGGGATCATCTGTCTGCTCCTGGGTCATTTATCCATAGACTTCAGCCTGCAGAATGCATCTGCTTTAGAGCCCTTACAAACCATCCTTCTTGGTTCTCAATGACGTCAATGTGAACTGGTGAGAAGAGATCCACAGTCCCTCTCCTCACTTCCTATATAATCTAAATGATTTCAGCAAATTTCATCTTTCACATGAGTAATTTTCTGGATGTTGTACTCTCTTAAACTACCAGTCCCTTGCCTCATCTTTACTTTTTGAAGAATCAAATAATTTAGAAGCCCATTGTGCTGGGTTTTTTAATTTTGTTGAGATTTTACCAGGATGTTGGTCGCATTATTCCTACGTAGACTGGTGTCCAATACCTTCTGGTTCCAGGACCTATTGTCCTCTAAGCCCACACTGAGAGAAAGGAAATTAATTAAAGTAAGGAGTAGCACAGCACTTTTAAAATTCCTTATCTAATTGTTTTTCCCAGTACTGATAATTGAAACAAACTCTTGCCACTGGACTATATCCTCTATCCTTTTATTTTGAGACAAGGTCTTGCTAAGTTGCTAAGTTACACAGTCTACGCTTGAACTTTTGATTCTCCTGTCTCAGCCTCCCAACATGTCAGGATTATAAGTGTACATGTGTCACCCACCATACCAGACTCCCATATGAGTTTAATAACCCACCAGGATTGAAATACAGTATCTTGACAGAAATCCTTTGTTGTAATGCTTGCAAAATACTCCCTAACCTTCAAAAGAGGAACAAAATCCTCATAATTTGTAAAGGTGGCCTTCCCATGGGACTACTGGAAACATAGAACAATCTTTTTATTCTCTACTCCACACTAGAAACATTCCTTGGCCTCAATTAATTTTTAGCCTCTGAAATTAAACATCTCCAGTATTCTGTTTTTAATGTGCCCACCCCTAATGATTTAACTTGTGACAGAAAAATACAGCACAAGATGTCATGTGTATTTTAATCACCTTGGAAGAGACAAATGATTTCACACTCCACATTCCCGTTCCCAGGTGCCAACACCTTAGACAAGGTGTGACCTGCCAATTAATACCAAGAAGAGGTTTATTACCCTAGTGTTTTGCAAAAAACTTAAGGCTGTTGATTTTCTCCAAGATCATGAGCAACAGTTTTTCGTTATTGTTTTTCTTAATATTTAAACTAAATATAGCTCTCAAGAAGTAGAATACTCAAGAACTGAAATCTTTTCATAGTTTCAAGCTAGTATTTTCTTAACTTTTTCTATTTTAAACCAGTGTTGGTACATGTGCATGGTATTCCACGAGCTCTGTCACACTCCAGGGAAATGTCTTACAAGACGTCCAGGAGAGTCTGCACTTTTGTCCTCAAAAACTTCATACCCTTCTGATAGAACCGAGTTTATCTGGGTCACTATGTAAAATTCACAACAGTTGTGATCTACATTGGTAGTTATAAACCTGATCCATGAGATTTAAGGTACTTTGAAAATCATGGTCTGCATTTATACTTTAGATGTGGCTTCTCACATAAGAGAAACTGCACAACATTTAACCTTGCACGTTTGATTCATTTTACTTACTATTACAGTCTCAGGTGCATCTGTTCCCATACAGTTGACTCAAGTTTATCCTTCTTCATGGCAGACTAGTGCTCCATTATGTATAAGTACCACATTTCCCTTATCTATTCATCTGGTTATAGACATACAGGCTGCTTCCAAGATGTGAGTATGATAAATGGTGTTGCTATAAACATGGTTATGCATGGATCATGTAATACAATGCCTTTAATTCTTACAGGAAGATACCTAAAAGGGGAATAGTTCAATAAAATTGAATTTCTATTTTTTATTTTTTGAGGAATCTGCATACTGAGCTATGTATGTACTAGTACTAGTTTACAAAATTTTCTTGTACTAGTTTACAAAATTTTAAAAAGAAAGAAATACTCAGAGGTTTAATGCTCCACTTTGAGAAGCTGTCCCTAGAGAGACAGAGACAATCATTCCTCCTGGCTCATTTTATGTCACAGAGTTAAGGAATCAGGTGGGAGGGCTGCTCTGGGGAGGACCTGGAATTGGAGGCTGAACCTCAACTTTAGGCATAGGCCATATTATAATGGGACATTGTGTCAACTTGAAAAGTTTAGAAGCTTAACTAAGTGACTCAGCAGTTCTACATCCTGGGGTGTAAAGGACCCACCCTAGCACAGGTAGCCTGCTTACAATGTAAGACAAGAAAAGAGGCTTAGTCTCCCCCCGTTTTTGCTCTTGTTGCTTTTGCTGTCTTCTGCCACCATGAATGGTTGCCTCTCAGCCATGCCATCCTTCCTTAAAGCCAGCTGATTATGGACTGAAACCTTCACAAACTCTAGTAAATAAACCTTTTCTCCCTCAATTTTGAGCTTCAGGTATTTTGTCCTAGCAATGAGAGAAAAGTAACCAAGACACTGATCTTCATAGTGGTTGTACTAGTTGAAAATTTTTTAAAACAAAAGAAAAGCTTAGAGTTTTAATGCTTGGAGAAGCTGTCCCTAGAGAGACAAAGATAATCACTGTGTGCTTAAACTCTCAGGTTTTACTGATTAGTCATTGCAACAATACGAAATATACAGAATAGAGGGACATCTTTATTACAGAAATTACAGTTGTCAAATCCATCCTTTATTTTCATATGTAGATAGGTCAATGCATACACATGTATTTTGTAAACAACTGGTGATATGTTTCTTCTAGTAATAATATTTACACACAGACATAGATAGGCATTTCTCTGTGTGGTGTAAAAAAGGCAGAGCAAAAGGTACTTGTGCCAGATGGAAAAAGTTGAATCTTTCAGTATAGACTGATCATTTCTGATAGAAACATAAATGATGGGTAAGATTTACCTTAGACACATGGATTATTTAGGGTATGTGAGACAGCTTATAGAAGCCATTATCAAAACACTACTCAAGAGACATCAGAATTTCATTTTGCTTTTGTTCTGTTTGATTCTTTCAGCTGAATAAAGCCACTAGCAGATGGCTGAAGCCCAGTCTTGTCACCATAGGTAGCTTCTGTGGGATGTAAGAGGTTTCAGTGGGGACACACATTCATTTCCTCCTTCTCTGTCTTCATTCTACATTTCAAACCTGACCTCTGTTCTCCAAGTGGACTTAACTTACGTCTGTGGCTTTTCATGGAAGAACATAGATGTTACTGAACATGTATATGATTTATTTCAAGACATAAGTGATTAGCATACTTTTCAGGGCCAAACTAACCCCTTTATATGGTCTTCCAAGGTGAAACAAGTTTGGTGCATTTATCTGATCCTCTCCCTCACTTTTGGGCGCTTCCACACAGTTTCCACACTGCAAGTCGGATGGGGTGGATTCCCATGAATCAAACTTGCAGGAGCCTCAGACATGGACTAGAATTTCTACACTGGCATCTCCGTGAGACATCTAATTATCCAACAGAATTGACTGTGTTTGTCCCTTATCCCAGTCTCCCTAGAGAAATAGCGAGCTGCTAAATAATGCTGAAATACCTTATGAGAGTGAGAAATATGTAAAAAGTCTGGATGGAAAGGAATAAATTGCCTGCGTTGCTGTTGCCACATGAGAACACCCTCACTCCTGTTCTGATTGATGGAATTCTAACATGTTGAGGTATTTCCAATACCAACTCTCTACTGTTTAAAGTGTAGTGTCCCTTTTATCCATATTTTGTTACAGTTAGACTATAACTTCACACTGTTACAGAATTGGGAATCACTTTTTTTTCTTTTCTTTTCATAGGCACATTATCTTCTCCCCAGATGTGCCTTTGTTTTACTGTTTCATTCTCAAAGTTTTCTGTGCCCACTGTCTTTGCTACATCTTTTTTAGGTATATTTCCTTTCTTCTATATTTTTTTACTTGTATTAGTCCATATTCACAGTACGTGATGATGCCATTCATTCAGGGAGGCTGGTATATGTATATAACACATCTTAATTCTTCTCACTTCCCTCCTACCCCTCTCTCTCCATCTCCTCCTTCACACAGTCGCACTTCGCACAAACAATAAGCTGTTTCTGCTGAATCCAGCTTCAGGCTGGGCTTGCCCCGTTCTGTCACTTACAGTGGTTGACTCAAGACCAGTTCCACCCAGGCCCCTGTCTACCTGCCAATAAACACTTCTCTAAAGTGATGGCTGGCCATTTACATCAAAGTATTTTTATTTCATAGCTAGGTTTTGTGTTTCTCATGAGGAATGGTCATTTTTTTATCTTTATAGAAACAACCTAAGTAATATACAGAACATAGCAGATGTCTGAAAAGAGTGTTTGTGAATCAGTTTTCAAATTCTCCAGTGGAAAAATAGCACTGAATTGAAATATATTGGTAATTAGTATGGTTTGTTTTTATTTAAACCTTCATCTTTGAAAGCAGTTTCAGGAAGAGGGAGGGTCACATTTACATTGTGGATGGAGAGGGTAGAACTAGCATCACAGAAGGGGATTCACCACAGCACATCACTTCGTAAAAGCAAAACCAGGCAATTTTACTGCATCTCATTCAGTCCCCTCCCCCATCCACTTAATATCCTGTTCAGTAAAAATTTAAGCCAAGCCATGGGGATTTTCCTAAGATTAAATTCCTAAGGGAGAGAGCAAGATGCTTTAATCCATATGCGAAATACTCATGGGTTTTAATGTAATTGACAGTTAGTAATTTCACCAACATTTTCCTCTTCTGCATCAGCGACTTATTGAAATGACATTTATAATAAAAAAAATGCAAGAAGTTATTCTTCCCACTTTCTCTTGCTTCAATTAACTCTATAGGTAAAGCACACCAGCTACACAGAATCCCTGGTACATTAATCAGAAGGAAATCGTTCAAATTCAGAAAGATTTATGGTTCCACTATTAGCTTGCACACATATGACTGTAGTAATCGTAGTATAATTGATATATTTGGTGCGTTTCAAGTTTCAATCTCCATAATGATTCAAGACCATGGTTCTGTACTCGATACATGTGAACAGCCATCTTCCCCAATGAGGGAAGCAGTTCAGTGATACATAAGAAAGTAATGCCTATTTTCTCCTCTGTCCCTTCTACTTTATTCCTCAAGGTTATGGCAAAGTTCCGCCCTTCCCATGCACAATGCTGGACTGTACCTACCCTCAAATACACATTTCACTTCACCCATGAACAGGCAAGGCGTAAGCTAACTCCAAGTTATCCCCGTGTTTCTGCTCTTGTTTCTTTGTCTTTTCTACATCATGGAGCTCCAAGTTTCTCTAAACATTTCTTTTGCCTACTCACCTGGTTCTACCCAGAAACATCTCCACCCCTACACAGTAAAGTTACCACCATCATTTTAGATCAATTGACCTAAGAAGAGAAAACAGGGTCCAATTTTAGAGAGTCCTCCCATTCGCTGTTTAAAGGGTGATAATAGGTAAGCAGTCTTTATATAAAGACAATAACTCTAATAGTTTTAAATCATTTCAGTCAGAGTAATGTTTTGTTTATCTGTTTCGTCATTTTAAATCATTGGCTGCAGAGGTTAAGAGTAACTTTAAAATTTGTTTCCATGCAAAACCTCAGTTTTACAAAAATTAGTTCAACATATAGCTAAACATGCACTTAAAGCTGTTTCTTTAGAGTCATAGTATTTATCTATAACTAAATCGAAAGAATAACTTAAAGGCTAGTTATCAAATGGACTAATTTATTTTATTTTTGAGTATACACAACATGAGCTTTATAAAGAATAAAGTTTTATACAGAGGTATCTAGTAACTTACTTATTACAAGTAACACTTTGTAATTAAATTTGGCCAGCTTTATACAAACTGTAGCAATTCAAATTTAAATAAATGTTAGTTATCAACTACAGTAATACCTCAGGTCACAAACACTTCTGTTCCTAAACAATTCAGTTCACAAAGAGAAACCTTGTGCAAAATTTTCCTGTGTTCTCAAACTCCTCACCAGGTGACAAACACAACCATGGCCACCTTCCCCAGAACTATGGAACAAATTATTTGTGAATGGTGGTAACAGTGCACTGTACTTGATTAATCAGGTGACTATTTTAAAACATTGATGTAGATCAACACATAAACAATTGTTTGACATGGTGAAAATGTTTAAAAATCTACGTACAATCTGCACGGTATACCCTTTAGTTATACTGAAATGTGGGGAAAACATAAGAAACAGATTCTCAACCACTTTCTACGAGAAGTTTGAAATGGTATAGTGTTTGTACATTGTCTACCTTTTGTTCAAATAAGGCAATAAATGACTGATGTGTTAGTTACATTTCTCTCATTGTTGAGACAAAATACTCACCACCCAAAATTAAGGAGGAAAGATTTATTTAGCTCACAGTTTATGGAGGTTTCAGTCTCTAATCTGCTGGCTCCTAGGCAGCACAGCATGGCTGAAGGGAAGCAGTTCATGGTGGTAAAGGACAGCAAAAGCAACAAGAGCCAAAAGGAGGGAGAGCGAGCCTCTTTCCCTCCCTTATACTGTAAGCAGTTTACCCACCCTACTCCTCATACCATCTCCATGCCCTCCTCTTACACAAGCTAAGGTTGTTTACAAAGTGAGGCCCCTGAGCCCCTGATGAATAGCTTAGTTAAATTTCTCAAGTTGACATAATGAATCAACCATTACAGCATCCTATGGATAAACAGCTGCCTTAGGACATGTCCTCTACACCCTAGGATATAGAACTGCTCAGCCACTTCTTCTCAAGTTCATACAATGTATCAGCCATTATAACCAGAAAGGTATCTATTAGAATGATCACGTTTCTACCCAGAGGAACACACAGCACGAATATTTCTTACACACAAATGAAAAAGTGTAAAATGAAAAAGAAAAAAGTAACAGTAAGAACTGCTTCAGATAACAAACATAAAGCGCACTGTGAATTCACAGCCTAAACATGGCATCTATGTTTAGGGCAGTGGCATCTCCCATCTCCTGTGACACCGCATGGAGCATCTACCAGTTCAGTTCCGGTTGAGCTCTCCCCTTCCAACAAAGCCACCTTCTCTCAGGTCATCCCTCATGTTGCCTCCCCGCTCATGCTCAGCAAGGATTTCTAGTCCCTCCAGCCTCAAGTAACTTTCTCCATCTGCTTCCACTCCCTGATGTCAGAGCCTCACAGTACCTTAACCAATCTTGTTGAACATTTTCAAAATTCCTACAATTCACCAGAGAACAAGCTTTGGAGTTTCTGTCTGAATCTGTCTTTTACATGCTTGCTTCTGTCCTTACTGATAATGATGAATATTGTAGATGCACATTGGTGTCCTTGAGGAGACCTTTACCTACATGTGCATCGTGGCTAATCAATGACTCAAATCAATAAACACATTCATTTGTTGTCTGAGTACTATAGCATCATTGCTGACTTCCACTGACTATAATATTTATTTCCATAGCATCCATTCTCTCACTGATTGTGAAGACAGAACTCACTGGACACAAACTCAGATGGAATTGGGATATTGCATGCACCAGAGATCAAGTAATCCACATTAGCACAAAGAAACAACAAATATTCTGCAATATGGCAACATATTGACTTATTTTGTTTTGTTCTGTTTTATTTGGTTTTGTTCATACTCGCAACTGAACCCAAAGCCTTAACCCTGAACTAAGTCCCCAATAGTTTTTCTATATTTTACTTTGAGATAGGCTCTCGCTATGTCACTAAATTACCAAGGCTGGTCTGCAATTTATAATGCTCCTGTGTTAGTCTTCCAAATTCTGGGATTACACGCGTGCACCACCATTCCTGGCTGAGAATTGATTATCCATTACCCTTACTTTTCCTCCTGTCAAAATTTTGGAACATAATTAAGATATGGCTTTTGCTTCACAAAGTATTTGTAATGAAAATTCTCTATTATTTCAAAGATAAAACATTTTCATCTGTTGCATAAAAATGGTGCATACTTTTCACCATTGAAAATTTGATATTATTCCTTGCAAATATACACACATGTGCATGCACACACATGTACATATACACACAAACATGGACTTAAACTTTGAGAGCAAAAGTTTTCCATCCTTGTCTAAAACAACATTGCAAACTTTCTTGTAAGAAATGATTAGGTTGAAAAATTTGGATTATTTTCTGCCTAATGGAATTTCCAATGTATACAGGTCTCCATGGACATGTGTTTTCTTGTACTTGGAAAACGATGGGTCATAGTAGTAGTAGTGAAGGTGACGTAAGTGAAAGTCTGAGATCTTAACTCAGCCTACTCATTAAATGTCTACTGTGTGTAAGGAACTTGCAGAGGCTGGGAATACATAGTTCAGTGACGTTCAGACCCATGCCTAGTTAACAATACCACAGCAATGACTACTTGTTATTATCTGGCCAATCTCATCCAACTGGCAGAAATCCTCTGACTTTGTACCTAATAAAACTTCTACAACCCTGTCCAAATGAAAGTGGGTTGGAACTGGAGGTGTTATAAGATATTTTTATTACTGATTGCTGAAACCTGAAAATTTAATACCATAATAGCATTTGTAATTAATTCATTTTCTAGGAAAAAATTAAACCACAATAGTCAAAGCTAACCATCTCTACATGTGCCAAATCTTTCTTCACAATGCAATCTCTGAATGTGTTAGTTCTCTATCACAGTAATAAAATACCCAGGACAATCAACTTTAAAAGAGAAAAGGTTTATTTGGTTCACAGCTTTGAAGATTTCAGTCTCTGTTACTTAAGATTTTATGTTCTTATCCTTGATTAAGTTGCCTCAGAATACATTTCAAATGTTAAAACGAGTTCAAAAGCTGAATGTATTCCTAAGCAGTCCTTTTCCCTAATCTTGATATTTAATTTGGTAATACTTCACTTAACTAAGAAATATGCCAGCCTTATTTAAAGGTATTAATTTTTCAGACCTTCCCAGGCTTCTGCAAGCTTTAATTAGGGTAGGAAGTTTTCAAGACAAGTTATAATTTGCATGCCAACAAATTTGTTTGTAAATTATACAGTAAAGGTGAAATCTGGTAGGACATCAGCTTCCTTCCCACAGCTACATACACTACACAGCTAGGATTTTTGCCGGAGCTGTTACCTGATTATCACAGCCTTAAAGCTCCGTGAATATTCTATTAATCGTTACTTCTTTTCCCTGGACCTGTGATTACAATTTTACTTGATTTATGTTATTCTGTAGATCCCATTTTTTATAACAGCACCTCAATTCAAAAACATCAGTAATTCTGTCCAGCAGTTATATAAATATTTTATTTAAAACCTCAGATATTTTCACAGAAAAAAGTTCTGATCCAACTGCTCATCTAAGAAGTATCAAATGTAGTATCACACTAACTAATACATTTTTAAAGTAGAACTTACTTCAAAATGAAAAGAAAAACAGATGAAAATATTAATAAGCCCATTTTGCATAAGGGTCCAAAGTTGCACAGTATCAAACTTGTTTTATGGGGCTGAGGATATAGCTCAGTGGAATAAGCGCTTGCCTAGCAAGCGCAGGGTCCTGAGTTCGATCCCCAGTACCGCCAAAAAAAAAAAAAAAAAACTGGCTAAAAATCAAACTTGTTTTATATTTACTTACTTTAACATGAAAGTATTTCCTACAATGCATACTGGCTTTCAGACTTGAAGTAAAAATTAATTTATACACATTCTATTGACTTCCAAATTCTTTTTGACTTCATAAGACTGCTCTTAGTTTTAGACTCTACTTTCATAAATGTTTCCTAAAACTCTTATATCAAAAGGTAATTGTACAAATTTCCACTAACCACCAGGCTTAGCCCATCAGAAGGTAGGGTCCTAAGCTTGCAGTCTCTGTGATCTGGAGAAACTGCGCCTAGAGGGTAAACCAGTGTCTGCACAGTGGAGACCTCATGAATACATACATGAAAGTCCCAGTTTCTACATGCTCTATTAGATATGCTGGAGGTTTCAGAAGGATTTCAGTCATCAAAGGTCATGAGATTAGATGACAGCTGAAGCAGCAGCTGCGTGGAGAGCGCAGGGAGTTTGAGGCACGGTGGTGAGCTGTCCTACCTGGTTCCCTTGAAACCGAGAAGGGCTCGGGAAGAAAGCAGCTTCCTGTTCTCATTTGAGCTGCTGCTTTCCGTAGGACTCTGACATGGGCAGGTTGGTTCAGGACAAAAGACAACCTTACAGATGATGGAAGAAGAGAAGAGAGGAGAGGAGCAAAGACGGGGGAGAGGGGAAAAGGGGAGGGGAGAGGAGAGGCAGGAGGGGCATCAGCGAGGAACTGAAGCAGTCAGAACCCTTAGGAGGGCACTGATGGGGATGTGAAATGGTGCAACCTCGTTGGAAATAATTTGTCAGTTTCATTAGTAAGTCTAAAAGTGAAACAAATTCCCCAATGACCCATGAACTCTACCTTTAATTATCTAGCCAAGAGTAGTGAAAACATACACCCACACAAGACTGTCGCATGCAAGTTTAAAGTAACATTGCACATAATAGCTCAAATCTACACACATCCCCATGTCCATCAGCTGATGGCTGAATGAATCTACACTCAAACATGGCATAGATCTAGGATGGAGTATTATCCAGCAAGAGGAAGACACTAACTTCTGATACACACTACGAAGAGAATATGCTCCAAAAGCATTATGCTAAGAGAGGCCAGAAACAATAGTCTGCATATTGTATAGTTCCACATGAAAAGATTCTATGATATTACAGAGCTCAAAAAACAAAGCCAAGTTCTCTGAACATAGTGAGGTATTGCACTGTGGGTGGAGAGGTTGAGCCTTAGAGGTCAGATACATGTCTGAAACAAGACTGGTGCTGGGGATCAGGACTTATTTACTAAAACAAAAACTAATGAACATCAATGAGTTGTGAGCACTGATTTGGCAAGGGGCCAACATACAAGTGTGTAAATGATGCTTCAAAAAACTGTAAGAAAAACAAAACAGCCAGCAAGAGTTAGGATGGGGAGAGGAAAGCTGATAATATTTGGCCATCAGTTGATAAATTGTTTAATCTAGGTGACAGTTAATAGGGGTACATTATACTCTTCCATTTTTTGTATGTTTAATATTTTTTATAAGAAGTAAAACGGAAACTAACAAGCTTTTTAGTCCCTGGTAGGAAGATACCAATATGCAAACAAGCAAATAATGTAGTACAAATAAGTATTCTTCCTTGAGGAAAAGATAGATTGTAATCCTTGCAACAAGACATTAAAGTGCTTGCATAAATAGCTGTCTTCACTGCTGACTTATTTAAGAGCTGGTTTAAGGATGGTGTGTATGCAAATTAGCCAGACTGTATTCTCCTCCCTACTACAGACAGTTAGACAATGGATCTTACTGTCCCCAGACAAATTAATAGGTTCAGTGACAGTGAAGGGAAAGCAGGGTGAAAAATTCCTGGCTTGGAAATTCTCCTTAAAGTGTCTGGGAATTAGAAGGGGAATGCACCTTGAAGGGGCTCCCAACATGCAGGCAAATTCACTTTAATTTATACTTTATATGTTCTTCTTGCATTTGCTTGTTTATCCATCACAGCATCAAGTACATATCCAACATATAAGAAAATGGAAAAAAGAAATTCAGCATCATTTTATTCTGATTTTTAAAAATTAACTTTGTAGAAACTATTAGTCTTCTAAAATTACTCCTAGAATTAACGAGTTAATTAAATCAGAGGATAAATCAAAATTTATAACATCCACTTTCAAATTAAGTGGTTTTGTAATACTTATAGACACTGACACATATATTTGAGGCATGATCAAAATATCTGATTTAAACAAAAATAATCTATTAGAGTAAAGCCATGTTGTCATTAACCATCTTCAAAATCCTCGCCTTAGCTTTAGACACACTCATCCCATCATTCTTTCCACTTTCTGTAGCAGCTCTGAAATCCTCTTTCCTGACTCTTTAGTTCCACCATCCTAGCTGCCTTGATGTCCTGACGGGATTCAAAGCATTTGCCTTTCATGATTTTGACTTTGGGCAAGGACCAGGAGTCACATTGTGCCAGACCAATTACTAAGGTGAGTGATGACACAACACCATGTTTTTAAGAGCTTAATGCTGACTTTCAAACCCCATGGTGTTGTCTCCACTGACCTCACCACCAGCAACCAACATCCCCTACCCATGTGTGCCCCCCTGAATACCTGCATGAGCCGCATAAGCACAGAAGAAAACACAAACATTCAAGTTTTGTCGTTTTCCCAAAAGTAAGGGGAAACATAACTGAGGTGGCTGGTGAAGCACCTGGTGTTTGCTTTACCTCTAGAAGAGCATTAGTATGCAGACAAGGCAGGTGGTAAGAGGCTTCCTTGTAGCCTCCCTGATGCCCTCAACAGCCCCACAAGGGCAGGGAAGGCTGTACTGTTCCGATCTGTGGGCTACAAAGTTAAAAGAAGTAACAGTGCTTTGCATTGCAAGCCTCACTATCAGGGTGGCAAGGTCAGATGTTCACCAAAGGATTAGCAAGAAGAGGCCTAAGCTCTGCTCACCTGAAAAGGTGGATCTGAACAAGTTACAAGTAGGCTTTTTAACTGTACCAGAATCAAGCACAGTGTATTGTGGGAATCCATGACACAGACTGCTGTGTGCCTCTCGCTGGGACCCAGGACAGGTGACTGGGCAGCTCAAACTTGCCCATTTAAGAAACATCTACTGAGTAACTACACTGTGGCTGGTGCCACCTGATCTTGGGAATATAAATAGGAAAAATGGCAAGCTATGCCTTTAGATGATTTTAAAATCTAAGTTGAGAGTAAGGAAAGTGAATAGAATCTCAAATCAAAGGCTTGTGTTTAACTTACTGTAATTGTGTCTTTACAGGAAAGTGTAGTATCCTTGGACAAGCTTCCCTGGTTATGAGGTCCAATAATTATGCATTTCTATTAAAATATTGGGTTAGTCAGCTTTCTGTCACTGTAAGAAAATCCCTGAGCTATCAATTCTATGAGGATCACAGGTGAGGAAGTCTCAGTCCATGGCTGTTTGGCGCTCTTGTTTTGGACCTCTGTGGCTTGGTGTATCATGCCAGCAGAGCACAGCAGACAGCAGTCACCTCATGGCAGCAAGCAAGCAGGGTGGAGAATGGACCAGGCTCTGGTTCCTCTTCTGAGTCACATCTCTACTGACCTCACTTCTTCCCGCTAGGCCCCACCCCCTGAAGGTTCTATGACCTCCCAGTAGTGCTGTTGGCCAATCCCTCCATGAATTTCCTTTGGAGGACACTTACTGAAGCCACAACAGGGAGCTGTCAGGAAAGAAATCTTCCCACAGTGGAAGAAATGAAGGCTTCACATTTTCATCCATGAATTTTACCTACCCCAAGTTCATGGTGAGGTTAGAGCAAGTTGCTGATTGTAAAACAGTAGAGTAATAGACTTGTTATTAACATAAAACATAGTTCTACTAATGTTATTTTTAGATATATCATTGCATCATAAGTAACGTGCTCGCGAATTCAAGACAATTTAGACTAGATAATTTGGATAGGCCTCACTTTCATCAGAAGATAAGCTAAACAATAGCATATTTTGCATAAGTTTAGAATCTAATATAACAAGTATTTTCCCCCAATAAATAAGGCAGCACCACGTGCCAAGATCACTATCAACTGTACCAACCTCAAATTACTAGAATTTTGTCAAATGCCACAGACAAAAAGTTCATACAAAGACTTTTTATCTTTTGATGAATATTAGTTGAATTTAAAATGCACTATTCTACCCAGAAGATAATGTGGGTTTGTGTCAACATTGATAATCAGAGCTTTACAAAATTATAGAATCTTTACAATTTCAAAATCTTCTCTTTTTAAAAGATAGTGATGATGATTAGTTTTGGATATTAGATAAAACTGGATATTAGGTGGAACTGAATATTGAGGAAATAGCCATTTTTCTTAACACGTTATAAATGTAGATATATGCACTACATTGGGTTGTTTTTGAATTTTCCATGATTCTGGAGTAAAAATTTAAAGAATTAATAATTGTGGATATCTATCAGTCTTATATAACAAAATCCTCTTAGAATGATATAAATAATGAAGCTATTTCCTTTCTCAATGTGATTATATTGAACATATATCTACTAGTTAAAATTTTACACAAAGTTTGCCTCTATGACCATTTGTTTACATTACCAAAAATAGTAAAATTAGAAATTGCTTCTTTTAAAAATTGCATTTATAAAAGCTCTTTTGCAACTGTAGAGGTAGAACTCGACAAATTGAATTATTGTATTGGACTCATTCAAAAATTTTGCCTGAGTCTATCTTATCTTACTTATCTACCCAAAGCAAGATACTGTCTCAGTTACTTTTCTCATTGCTGAGACAAAATATCCAACACTCAAAAGTTAAAGGAGGAAAGGTTTATTTAGCTTACAGTTTGCAGAGGTTTTAGTCCACAATCTGCTGTCTCCAAGGCATGGTGGTATGGCAGGGGGCAACCATGCGTGGTGGCAGAAGCAACAAAGGAGAGAGATGGGACAAGCCTCTCTCTGTCCTTTATATTGTGAGTATAGCACTCACACCCTTAATCCCAGCACTGGATCACGAATCAATCACAAACTCTGGATTCAGTCACCTCTGAAAAGTCCACCCCCATGGCTCCATGAGGCTTTGGCTGGGTAGGGTGAACCATCTAGACACAAACCATAACATAGACTGATACTTCATATCTTTCTTTGATTTTCAGCCTTGTACTTGTGTAACCTCACTCTAGAAAAAAGAGATGTGCTACAACATATGATTAACAACAAAGATGATTATTTTTTAAAACATAGTATAGTTGCACTTTAAAGAGGCAGAGAAAAAGTACTCCATGATCTCATTCTTGCTAAAACAGAAAAAATATTCTTGTTTTGTACATTCACATAAGTCCATACCTTGATTAAAATGTGCCCACTTATGGTACACTAATATTAAAGTGTACCAAAGTGTACACTGATGTCTCTTCTTTGCCTTTATTACTATGTTTTCCCTTGAGTAATATTTTTGTTGCTCAATTAAAACTTTCTTAACTAGGAGTTTCAGGTCTAGTGTCAATATCCTTTCTCAGAAATTATGACTGCTAAAAAAATATCAGCAGTTACAAGAAGGTAGTTTGGTACACGAGGCTTAACCACTGTAGGAGCCAAAATTGCCCTATATCTTGTACTCTGAGTAGCTACTTTAAAGATAACAATGCAATGTATTAACTATTGTTATTCTTCTATTATTTTGTTATGAAATTTTGTTTTACTTTTTTCCATAAAATAAAACAGAGCTGGAACTGAATTAGCAGTAGGAAAGTTTTCCAAAGCTGTGTACACTTAAATAGGGAATGCATTCATTTAGTCAGGGAGGTGAATGACTTTTATAGTAAAACATTACAAGTATTGAGGAAAGAACTTCAAGAATGCCAAGTGGAAAGATATCCCATGTTCACAGATGGAAGACTTGGTACATAAAATGCAGAACCACTTGAACAAAATAAAAAGGAAAAAAATGTGTGAACTTGGGTTTGATGATTAGCTAGTATATAAAACACAATCTTGATCATTAAAATTTTTAAAGTGGTAAGTGGGACTTAATCACAATTTTAAAATTGGCTTTAGGAAAGAAATTACAAATGAGAGAAAAACTCAAGCAGAAGATTGTCAGACAATACTTTAAAATATCAGATAAGAATCCACAGCAACAGAACCTGATTCATTGTTGGTAATATGGGAGACAGTTGGGCAGTTTCTGTGCTATGTGATGTAGCAATCTTAAAATCCATCACTTCAATATACTTATGAGAAAATATCAGCGTCACCTAGCATGAAGGGCAATATACAAGATCCCTACCCTCCAAGATCCTGAAGACCATAGATGACAAGGGCAAACCAGTACACATAGGCACCAGGGTGTGATAGGGACTCACATTCCTTCTACACTGAGTCTTGGAATGAAAAGGGGTACTAATGCAAAGAACCAGGAAAATTTGACTCAGCCTGCAAATTGGTGCCAATGTTAATTTCTTTATTTTATAAAATGTTAACAGGGGGAAAAGTGGGGTGAAGTGTACACAGGACTCTCAACTAGCATTTCATCATTTCTGTAAATGCAACACCATTTTAAAATGAGTCAGCATTGCATGTATCAAAACTCCTGACTTCTGGTAAGTTGGCGACTGGGTAAGCAGCAGAGAAAGATCCCTCCAGAGGATTGCCAATGAGACACTGAAATACAGCAATAGAAGAAAGACAAGAAGGAGAGAAATGGGGGCCCTGGTGCCCCAGACCCAGGAAACATCTGAAAGGGAAATTGAAACCCTCAGAAAGAGCAAACAAGACCTCTCCAGGAGAAAAAGCTTGGAGGACCGCCATGGCACACTCAGAGGAAGAGAAGGCGGAAAAAGAAGGAGCCACCACTCCACATAAACCCCAAGCCCGCCCCCTCATTCCGGCACTCACAGCATCAGCCTCAGAGGCCCCTGCTCGCGGAAACATTCCTAATGGGCCAGAGGTAAGCAAATTCCTGAGTAGACAGCATGGCCCCAGCCTCCTCCACTGGCTGCTCCAGCCACGCTGCACTCAGACCAGCCCAGACACCGTCCTGCCCCACGCACCTCGCCTGCCACGGTTGCCCTCTCCTTGCCATCCGCTCCGTCCCTTAGGCTCCGCCACACCTCCTACTTCAGGCTCAAGTCTGTGCCTCGCTCTCCACTGCTGCCGGGATCTGGAGCCCCTCGCCATGTAGCCTTCCTTGGGCAATGAGCGCCGCAGCCCCCTGGGCACCGCGGTCCTGCCGCTGCCACTGGGGGCGCACTCCCTTGGCCACTGCCGCCAGCGCAGGCCCTCTGAGCTCTCCTACGCATGAATCAGAGGAGGAGCGGCAGCCTCAGATCAGTGAGAGCGGCCAGTTCAGCAACGTGCTGGAGGACTGAGGCTTGCTAGAAAGCAGCACCAGGCTGAAACCTCACGAAGCCCAGAACTACAGAAAGACGGCGCTGTGGGTGTCTTGGTTCCCCATTATCATCACACTGGCCCTTGCCGTGGCCAGAGGTGAGCAAAGTCCTGAGTGCTGGTCCAGAACGGGAGAGGAGAAAGCGCAGCCCGTAAAGGAAACAGCAGTGGTCGTTAAGAATGGTCTAATCCAGTGTGAGGATGGGAGGTTACAAAGGCCACTGAAGCGGAATCCCCACCCTGCAGAAATCTTTCTAATCAGTGCCCTGAGGCAGGCCAGAGTCAAGGCAACCAGTGAGCAACCCACCACACCCAGCTCTATGCCTGCCCCGAGGGTATGGCCTCAGACCACTCCACTGTCTGAGCAAATACAAGCAAAGAGTAGCAGAAAGCAATGGAAGTGACCTCAGGACCACAGTAATTCCCAGGGATCCAGTCAAAAAATAGGGGGGAGCTGGAGAACAACAGAAAGAGTGAGCTGCAGACAGAGGCAGGCCACACAGTGCCGTGCCCTTCTCACTCAAACACCAAGCAGGAAGCATCAGCTGAGTTACCCGATTCAGCTCCCACCCTGAACTCCTCTCTGAACACCGTGAGCCCTGGTGACCCGAGCAGGCACCATGTGATCCTGACAAGGGGCCGAGTCAACGGGCTTCAGGACTCACCCGAAACTACTAATATGAGCACCAAGAGAGACTCCACACTGCTTGCATATATGAAAAATGTATGAACCCATAGCGTCAAACTACATGAAAAGCAGCAGTCCTGGAGCCTGAGAGACAACAACATATTCTACACAGCAGATCCAAGAAAATCCTCCAATTCTTTCCGAGAACTGATAACTAAACTTAATACACACCATGATCTACCACAGTGAGCACAGGTGAAGGAGACTTCATGCCACTTGTGCCCAGCATCGTAAGTACACCCAGTGCCCAACAACATTGAGTGGTGGGATGAGGTGAAGACATGGAACTAGGGTGTCGACCTGCCTCTCTAGCTGGGAGGTAATAGTCCCCAAAGACACTAATGGCCTATGAGGGGATACCAGGACTTTGGTGGGGAGCTTGGAGACCTGAGGGTGGAGGGGCCTTCCTTTGGGTTACATGAGAGCCCAGAGGACCTAGACTGAGCCTCCCACAGAGTGGCATTGGGACAGAGTCTGGGAGTCCATGGCGGTGACCCCACAGCTTGGACTGACCGCAGAGACCCTCATCCCCAGGGCATGTCCAGAGCTCTGACCGGCCCCTAGGGTGTTCCAGGCACTCCACCCCACCCCTGGAGCTCTGCCCAGCCCCTGAGGCTTGCCAGGCCCTCTGCCCCACCCCTGGAGCTCCACTCGGCCCCAGGGCATGCCAGGCACTCTGCCCAGCCCCTAGGGTATGCCAGGAGTTCCACCCCGCCCCCAGGGCATGCCAGGCACTCCATCCTGCCCTAGGAGCCCCACTCAGCCCCTGGGGTGTACCAGGTGCTCCATCCCACCCCCAGAGCTCCACGTGGCCCCCAGGGTGTGCCAGGCACTCTGCCCTGCCCCCCATCCCCACTTGGTCCCCTGGGCATGCCAGGCACTCTGCCTCACCCCCAGAGCTCCACTTGGTCCCCAGGGTGTGTCAGTTGCTCCGCCCAGCCCCCAGGGCATGCCAGGTGCTCCGCCCAGCCACTGGGGTGTGCCAGGCACTTTGCCTGGCCTCCAGGAAGGCCCGGAAGTCTCGCCTGAGCCTATAGACGCGGTCATGCTGACAGAGTCTGGTGGTTCACTGTGTAACCCTGCCTACCCGACTAGACACTTGACAGCTGTGAGGGATTGCCAAAGGGTGCTTCTCCACTTCCTGCCATAGTAATTTGTGTACACCAGTGTAATATACAGCATATTTAAGATGCAGCCAAGTCTCTGCCCAAAGTAAGAGCATGAGGGAGTAAATAAACCAAAAGTGCAGTTATTACCAGTGGGAAGATCACTGACGGGGTGGTAGAACAATGGTGGTGAAGTGGAGAAAACTGTTTAATTGAATGAGCCATCATCTATACAAATGAGTAATAAAGACGAAGATAACATGTAATACAACATCCAGTAGTAACCCCCTACTATTTTCTCTGTAATCTGGTATTTCCTTTATTGTTTTTGTGTTGACAAATGTGGAGACAACACTATGTAATACAGCATCCAGTGATGGTTCCCTATTGTCTCCTCTGTAATTTGTATATCCTTTATTGATTTTGTTATAACAAATACGAAGATAAGTGTTATACAGCATCCAGTGCCAATTCCCTACTATCTTCTCTATAACTTGGTATTTTCTGTATTGTTTCTATATTATTCTGGGTTCTTTTGTCTTAAAAATAAAATTAAAAAAAAAACTCCTAAATCCCATATGTGTTTAATTATCCACTTACTCATTTATTCACTACTTTCATGAGTTAAATGTATTCTTACATATTTATTATATACAGAGTATTTTTTTTCTGTTAGTGCTAAGAATTGAATCCAAGGCTTTTGCACTGAGCCATATAGTCAGCATTCTTTTATATTATTATTTTGAGACAGGGACTTGATAAGCAAAGTAAGCAAGGGTGGGATCAAACTTTCAATCCTCCTGCCTCAGCCTCTCAGAGTGCTAGGATAATAGACATGGTCCACCACATCCAGCTGAATGGTACGTACTTATTGAGGTCTTCTCTGTGCAATGGTTGATATACAAAAATAAGTACAACATGCAAGGATTAGTGTAAGGGGTTTATGGGAACAGGGAGAGCACTTCAATTCAGATTTCTTAGTTAAATGATTGTTGGTTAAGCAGACGTGGTGGGGAGATGTACAACCAAAAGATTATTTCAAATTTTTTTGTTAAAGATGAAAAAACAATGATACAGAATTTCAAAACAAGATAATAGGAGAGTAACAATGGTTAATACATTGCATATTGTTATCTTCAAAGTAGCTGCTGAGATTACAAGGTAGAGGCATGAAGAAATTGTAGTATCTCTTTCTAACATGACCTTTATGTGATTTTCTATCTGATCAAGAACAATTTTTTCAATAAGATATTGTTTTTCTTATTTTCATTTACCATTTGATTCTCCAAGCAACAATATAATTCTCGCTTCTAATGCACAGTGTGCAGATACTGGGAAATGTGTATTTATGGTGTAATTTACCAATCACGCCTCTATTAGCAGACATAATTCTTTCCATATCAAACACTTAGGGAAATGTTCCCGGAATCCTAGCTATGGTCTCATTAACTTGCTTTCACAGAAGCCGGGTACCTCTAGGACACCACTTCTATTTCACCTTCTAAATTAGCTGTGGGCACTCTCCCATAGCCAACACCAGTGTCACATTCTTAAATGCCTAAGATGTTCACAGTTCTTAAAAGGGAATGTGTCATCAAAAGAAAGAGGTTAAAAAAAACTCAGCTAGTATACTGTTAGTTTTTATTAGAAACACTCATATATACATATGTATATACATATATATATTTGTATGCATATATAAATATCATATGCATATGAAATTTAATAATAATGTACATAACATAACACACACACATTGGAGTTCAAGCTCCAATGAACAACACTGGATTAAATTGAATTTTTTTCTAAGCCCAAATTCAGTTGCTATGGAGTCTTTCTGGGGTAGGTATGCTTTGAAGTAGACACATCTGCCCTGAATGAAAATAAATTGAAGATCAACCATATTCCACAAGCGGAAACTATTTGAAGTCTCTCTAAAAACAATTTCTTGCTGGGCGGCTTACATCCTTCAAGGCAATCTGTGGTTTTCTCCGGCAGGCATCTCACCCCCACTTCAATTCTTCAGGAATAGATTGCTGAACTCGCTGCAGAGACCTAGCTTTGAAATCCATCAGGCTGAAAATGGCCAAGCAAATGGGCATTGCTGGACAGCAGGCCTTTGAAGAAAGTGAGAAATCATGATTTTCAAATCCACCCAAGCTGAAAAATGAGGCCCCCGATACTGCATGGACTGAATTTCTGAGGAATATCTCCAATTACTGAATGTGGTCCACGTTTGCACCTGTAAATAGATGACGTGGGCCAAATTGGAAAATATTGTAAATATTTTCTTTGCCCCCATGATGTGATAGGATAACCCAAGTAAGAAGAAAAGGAAATGGAAAGAAACATAATTGCAAAAACTTATCTCTAAAACATTCTTCACTACCACCTAGTGTCTCTGCATTTTTCCCCTGTTGCATTTAAAGCAGATACCTTTAGTTTCCTTTTAATCCTTGGGATGATTCAAACATTTAAATCATAAGCCCTTCCCATTTTGTAATGAATAAAGTTGCATTTCCAAGGCAATTTTATTTGCTTTTTCATTTGTATCCATCCATGTTTGCAGGACATAATGATTCCATTCATCATGGGGAGTTGGTGCACACACATAACACACCTTTATTCTTCACTACATACCCCCTCTTCCCTGCTGCTTCCTAAAAGTAAATGTCTTTCCAGTCACTGCTGAGCATTCTCATATTTAGCCTGAAAATGTAAAGACACAAAGGTCTGGGTATGAGCAACACGGTTTAGGGCAAAATGTGGTAACACAATGAGAATAGTTGTATTGGCACATATCCCTGAGAACAAGTGCTAGGTGCATGCTGGTAGTAATCTGTTGAACATGATACTTAAATTTTCTGAATTATGATACCTGTGAAGTGAAGGCAGTCATAGCACTCTTGATCGTTGTTGGGTTGTTAAATGATATCTTGCCCATCACCTGTTACATGAAGGAAGGGTTTAATGTAGGGGTCAGAGTGTAAGCTCTGTAGTCAGACAGCTAACACTAAAGCCCACTCACTATTTAGTATGTGTGAGTTTGGGTCAAGTTCATGTAATTGTTCTGCCTCAGTTTCTATATATGTAAGACAGAATGGTTACAATACAGAGCAATACAGAGTCTTCATACCACAGAATTGTTGAGTGACTTAAGTGACTGTGTGCCTGTGTGTGTGTCTATGTGGAAAATATATCACAGAATAGGACCTAGCACAGAGTAGGCATTAAATAGATAGCTGGTGCTGTGTTTGTTAATGGCTCATTGCAAAGAAAATTTCCTGTTATTATTGTATCTGGGTATTTTTTGTAAGTCTTTTTATCTATGATTTGTATGCTGAGTAACATTTTGGTCTTACTTTTAAGGTCATGATACACAACATCTTTAATTGTGTTATTACCAAATTTTGTTTTTAATAGAACTAAGAAAGGTGCTCTTTACACTCCTTTTATTAATACCAGATGTATGTCTTAATTACTTTTCTCTCGTTGCCGAGGCAAAATACCTGACAGCCAGAATTAAGGAAGGAAAGATTTATTTAGCTTACAATTTGTGGAAGTTTCAGTCCATACATGGCTGGTTCCAAGGCAGAGTGGTACATGGCAAAGGGCTACAGTTCATGGAGGCAGAACACAGCAAAAGAAACAAGCGCAAAAGGGAGGAGTGGCAGCCAGCAGCCTCTTTCCCTCCCTTATATTGTATGCGAACTACACACCATGGTGGGTGTAGTACTAACACCCACAATCCCAGCATTGGATCATGGCTCAATCACAAATCCTAGGAGTCCACCCCACAACTGCGTGAGGATTTGTGAGGACACGCAGACACAAACCATAACAATGTATTGCTTTAAAATAGAAAAAATAGGGTTGGGGATATAACTCAGCAGCATAAGCACTTGCTTGGCAAGCCTGAGGTCATGAGTTCGATGCCTGGTACCAAAAAAATAGAAAACATAACTCAAATTTTATTATTCTGCTTGTTTTACAAGTTATATTCCTGAATCGTCTTCTGGTTTTGATCATTAGCTTTATATATCTTAATATGAATAGCATTTCAAGTATTCATTTTTATTTTAAAGAGAAAAAATAAAACAAAATTTCAAAACAAGATAATAGGAGAGCAGCAATGGTTAATACATCGTTATCTTTAAATTAGTTACTCAGAGTACAAGATATTGACATTTAATTGTCTAAACCTTTCTTTTCAATGAACTAAGATAAATTAGTAGTAAATTAGTAGTATATTTGCCTTTCTCTTCCTTCTTTTCTCCACTCTTCCATCCCAATATTCTAAAATTCTTGCAATATTTACTTGAAATTTTTAAGTTAAATGTCTAGCCTCTTAATAGGAAATAATTAACCTCTAGTCACTGGTGTATCTGAATAAATGTCTCAGAAGTCAGGATGCCAGTTTCTGTGGAAGGGTTTTGTTATTCAAAAAAATATTAGTTCACTAAAATTTGCCTATAGAGAACCATGTTTTGCATATACAAATATGCAAAACAAATGAACAAGTAAGGAGGGAAGTTTTTGGAACCTCAGCTGCTCTGGTAACTGAATTTTCAAAATGAAAAGCTTGTATCCAACTATCTCATTAGATTGATGAAATGTAGATTCTAAAAGCAATGGATTACAGCTGCTTTCCTCTATTTGCTGTCCAAATTCTAAATGACGCCAAGTGGTACTAAGTTATAGTATTGTGAAAGTTAGTAGAAAGAAAAGGCAAAGATTCATATTAAGGGAAACATAAATAATGATTCTGTATGAAAATTAAGGCTGAGGTAGCTTTGAGTATTTGTAGAACAAAGTTTCAAATTGGTGATGGCATGATTTGAAACTTTTAATTAGTCAAACATTTTTCTGTAGTGTATTTGTAAAAGAAGTTTAAGGCCAAGTCATTCATTAAAAATTGTAAAAATCTTGGAGTGCCTCGTAGTCTAAGCACAATGTCACACGACGTCTCTGTATTTTCCATAAGATGAGAGCCCCAGATCACAATTATAGGGTCAATAGTGACAAAATAACAGGTGCTATTGCCAATCACATTGCCTTTGTTTTATCTGTACTGTAATTTTTCAGATATACGAATGCATTTAAAAGAGTCTATACTCTTCTTTAAAAAACAAGACAATGTTTAGAATATATGGAAAATTTTCTAAAATTAACTCTGATGAAACAAAAGATACAATGAAAAAGAAGCCAACTGCACAGATATTTCTTAAAAGAAGCTAAAATGGACAGGAGATATATGAAACAATGTTCAACACCTTTAGCCATTAGGGAAGTAGAAATTAAAACTGCACTGAGATTCCATCTCACTCCAGTCAGTAGGACTATCATCAAGTACACAAAACACAGTGAATGCTGTGGAGGAGGCAGGTGAGAAGAAACCTGCTACATAGCTGGTGGGAATGTAAACTACTTCAACCACTCTGAAAAAAACCCTGGAGTTTCTTCAACAAACTAAAAATAGAAAAGAAATACCATCTCACTCAGCTATCCCACTCTGGAGGATACACTCAAAAGAACTAAGGGTTGCATATTATATTAATACCTGCGTACCTCTTCTTATAACATTGCAATACACCATAGCTAAACCACAGAAACATCCTAGATCAACAGATAAATGGGTAAAGAAAATGTGGTACATATGTACAATGGAATATTACTCAGCCATAAAGAAGGAACCTCATTTATAGGCAAATGGATGGACTAGAAATCATCATATTGATTGAAATTAGCCAGACACGGGAAGCTAAATATTGCATGTTTCTCTTAAATGAGAAAACTTAAAATACATGAATCAATACATAAATAATTTTTAAAATGAAAAGAAGACAAAAAACTAGGAGGTAGACTGCAGGAGACCAGGAAAGTGACAAGGAGACACAGGAGCAACAGAATTGAAATTAAGACATCATACAACGTTAACATGCACTAATAAAAGTTTTTAAAAGATTCCCCTCGGGTGCCATAATTTCCCTAACATAATTGAGGATGCTTGAATTTTATTGTTTGGGAAAAATAAATGGTTTCTCTTGACCCATGTGTCATGCAGGTAACCACTGAACACTGATTTTTCAAGCAATCACTGAATGTTCAGTAAATGAACACAATGAACCTCTGACAATAAAACAACACATAAAAGATTTAGTATTGGAAAGAATAGATGCATAAGCAGATTTAAAGGCAAGTTAAAACACAGTTGTGTCCAAAGGATAGAGCAGAAGATGTAAACAGACAAGTTAAAAGAGAACATGACTGACGAGAATTGAAATGGTCTGGTTCATTTAGATTACAACAAAGTTAGCTAGAATTTTCACTGCCTGTGCACTGGGATACCACACCCCCTATAACTTCAATATCTTGGGTGTGTTTTTCCATAGCCACCCTGGACAGCCTCCTTGTGACAGTTATCTGATACTTTCTTCTTTAAAATGCAACTGTATAATCAGAGTGACTGTAAGGTGTGTTTAAAATCCAGGAAAATGGAAGAGATTTGCATATGAGATATGAGTGCCAGTCACACAAATTTGCAACAGTTTATTTTGTACATCATGTAGAAAAGAAGAAAACAAAGTTGGAAGCTGGGCTTCTGCACTGAAAGGAGCTGAAAATTAAATAAAGATTGTTGTGCTAGTAAGTTTGTGTAACTGTAACAAAGCACCTGAGCTAATCAACCTAAAAAGTGGAAAAGTTTACTTCAGCTCACAGTAACAGAGTTTCCAGCCTGTAGTCAGTTGGCTCTGTTGCTTTGGGGCTGGGATGGCGCAGTACATCAGAGCAGGAAACTGAGCAGAGGAAGTCTGCTTATCTCATGGCAAGAGGAAATAGGGTTCCAATATCCTCTTCAAGGCCACACCCCCAGTGACCCACTTCCTCCTAGTAGGGCTCATCTCTTAAAGGTCCCACTATCTCCTAGTATCATCATGTCTTCAACATATGACCCTTGGGAGGACCCATACCAAAGCATAATATGGACTTCAGAATCCTGTTTCAAAAGTTTAACTGGTGGGAATCTCTTCAGCATTCTCCACAGGCTCCAGCTCCTGTACATACTGGAACCTTATTCTGCCCTCCAATGCTCCCTCTCCTTCTTGGTCACTACCTTCACTGCACCCCAATCATGGTATCACAGACAGTTGGACAAACCAGAGCAAGAGAAGTCAGCAACAGTTTCGCTGGGAGAAACTGTATCACTGACTTTCAAACTCTATGATTATTCCACATAACTTTATGGCATTAGATGAATGCTTACTGCATGCTGTCTTTTGCATACATGGGATTCCTATCATTCTGAGAAGCTCACACCATCAACTTGGCCCTCCTTATGGAGAAACTCAGGCGAGATCCATCAACATATTAAGATGGAAAATACCACTTTAACATGTCAGAGATGGGGAACACACAGACAAGATTTGAACCCACATCTACTTGGATCGAGAGTAGAAGTCTGTTTCACCAGTTAGAAAATAAATAATTTTTGAGTCTTTAATACATATTAATGTTTTACTTTTATTTTGGTTTATTTGTATTAGTATATGTTTGTAGTACATAATAATTACATTCATCAGTTGGTACATGTACAAAACATCTCCATTTTTTTCTCTTATCACTCCCTTCCCTCACTTCAAAATCTTGGTCCCCTCCCCATTTGCAAAAATCTCTGAAGAAACGTGTTTAAGATTGCAAATGAAGTCATGTATCTGCCCTAGAACAGAGCTAAATGAAGAAAAGATAGCCTCAGGTTCAACGTGTGCCCTGGGCCTCCTTGGTCCACATTCTGGCTGTTCTTGGTGTGTTTCACAAACCTTGGTGGAAGTGCAGAAGCTTAGTCCTCACCCTGCAACCCTGCAACCTGGCAGCCCTGCAGCCCTGCAACCAGGAATCAGAATCTGCATTTCAGTGAGGTCCTTGGGTCATCTTCCAGCAATTGTGAGCTTGAGAGACCCAGGTCCAGATTTGAGAGATGTCTTCTGATGTGAGATGACAGTCCCGGCAAGTGGTGATCCTCTCTTACAGAATTGCATGCGACTTCACATTTATGTACATGCATGCACGAGTCTTGGGTGAACACATCCGGTCATCTGAGCAACTTCACTGATGATAACAACATATAATATAACAGCCGCTGTTAATGCCTATCCTTCTGTTTCGTAACCCTGTATCATTTTCATTGTTTTTGCTTTGTTTTGATTTTGTCTATGTTGCTGTTATTTGGGGTTTGTTTTTTTTTAATTCTCTTTAAAATAAAAAATGTAGAGCTTGGTACCGCGCCTCTGCGGCTGTGCTGACTTGGTGGGTAGAACCACCCACGCTCATTGACATAATCTAAAAGGGAAGGAGGAGGAGAGAGCTGCATCTGCCTCTGCCACCAACCCCCAGCCACCGGCCGCCTTCTGAATCATGGCTGCCCTTGGGCTTCCGTCCCTCTGGTGGCGGTGATGGGCGCACTTCGTGCTGGAATGAGAAGAGGTGCAGGTGTGGCCACCCCCTCCCTCCCTCCAGCTTGCTCACTTACCTCAGCTCTGCCGCAGGCTTTCTATTTCCAGCCAGCTAACTCAGCCACCGCTGAGTAATTCTCAGCTCCATGGTGGCACCCACCTTCCAAAGGTCTGACATCCAGCTTTCATCATCTCTGCTGTATCCTGTTTATATTTCCGCTCTGGCAAAAGTGAAAAAAAAAAAAAAACTTTTTTAGAAAGTATCATAATGCTGCTGAGCCTATGGTGAAATCCAGTAGTTTTCAAAATGAGTAGCTCGTGCAAATCTTCCAAGATCTTATTAGAATCCACTCTGATCTGCACAGGAGATGGACCAGATCCTGGGTCTCCAACAAGCTGGCAGGTATGGGGGGCTCTCAGCACCCTGACCAAATACAATGATGATCAGTTGAAATGTGGGTAAAAACTGAGTTTGAGAAAAATGACTCAGAAGTAATATTGTATACTGTCATAAATACAGTTATCATATGCACTATAACTTAATACCTTGTATGTACATAGTTAAAATTCTCCTTCATCCACATCTAGCCCTGCCCTATACCAGAATGAATCCCTAGCACTGTCCTCAGCCTATAGTCTGCTTTTCACTGAGTCTTTGCTTTCAACTTTTTCCCTCTTGGACCACGCTCTCTCCCAGTATCCCTCCTACAGGCCATACTTTAGGGAAGTTCTTTACATGCTGCTTTCAAACACAGCAAGCTAAGGACCACACAGAGTTTTATCCTGATGCTACACTGGGCTTCTGGGGCAGTGGATCTCAAAATGGCTGCACATAAAACCCACGGTGGGAAGTTGAGCGATATACTAACCACCAGTGGACAGCAGCTCTGGGTGTCTTTCTCCAGCAGGTGCTCTGTTGATGATTTTTGACGTAGATTTTCTGCAGGACACACTTCGGGATGTTGTCCTAGGCCATGTCCCATACATAAAAACAGATATAACACCCTTTGCCCCCAGAACATATTGGATAACTGACACAATAAATGCCAAGGTAAATATGATAAACAGCAACATTAAGTATCTCTTTTACTATTTTCATTCAGGGGAGGAAGCAAAGAACCAGGGTATTTCTGCCTTGCTTGCTTAAAAATGATGTCTCAGCTTGACATCCTATTTCAGCTTTAGGAAGTGCTTGGAAGTCCTGACCCATGCGACACAGGTACAAGCATAGAGAATGAAGACTGCGGAATAAGAAGACCACATGTCTTCTCACCTACCGTGCAGGTATTGGAGTGTTAAATGCAGGACAGATTCTTGGGAGGTTGTACATAACTAATATTAACTTCAAAGCAAATGCTTTGGAAAACAACCTCACCACATTTTCCTGTGCAGTATTTTAGTAGAAGGCCATACCCTTGTGATTCTGCACCAAAAAGGCACAGAAAGAGCAACAAGAACAAGATGAAACACAAATCTGAAATTACCAGCACAAGTGAGAAAAACCTATTATGCGTGGTGGCCAGCGCTACTCATGATTTCCCTTTAGGCATTTCAAGTAATTCACTGGACCAGAAAGACATTTCAGTAGTTGTAAAAATGGGCAGTGAAGTATCGGTCTTTTTTTGTTGTTTGTTTTCACCTTGTCTCAACGTTACAGAGGATGAAAACACACTTTTGTGATTGGGTAGAAGAATGACTGTATCACTCTGCCTTCAGTGCACTGTCATTAAAGACCTTAAGATCTGTAAGATAAAAAGAGTGTCTGGAAAATGGTTCATGTTGAGAGACATTAAAAACACAGACAAAAGCACCAGGGAAATCAACATCTTTCGCTGTATCAGTTTGTGTTTATGACCCAGAAGATTAAAAGTTGCAGTCCCCAGAGTTGTCATTTTCTACCACCAATGTTCAAATATAACAACACTTCAGAAGAAAGAATGGAAATATGCTTACCTTTACCTGCTGGCACCATGCTTGCTGGTGTTGTGTGTGGACACTGGTCAGGCAGGTGAGGCCATTCAGCCGGCAGAGGTCTTCGCCAGCACCCAGGCTCTGGAACTTCAAAGCTCCCCACCCAGGATGTCACAGGTCTGCTTTAGAGAAAACCCGATTCTCTTCATTCCCTTACCCACTCACCACCCCACCGCACCCCCATGGTCTGATGGAACCAACTTATACCAGCTAGGAGAGCTGGGTGGTTTCTTTTGCCCATTTTATAAGTCAGTTGCTAAATATTGTAATGATTAAAAATAAAGCTATGTAATCTTTAACTAAACTATATGAAGAGCAGACATAATTATTACCCAGGTATATGAAATCCCAGTCATTTTACTAAATTTTGCTAATATTCATGCTTTTGTGTTATTTGCACATTCGGTGTCTTCTATCTAACACTGCACAAGCGCATTTAATAATTTCCTATGTACTTCAACTTGGCCACGGGTAGAATATTAATACCATGGAAATCAGCAGCTATGCAAATGAAACTATTTTTTCATGGAGAGTTTGCTGTTACACATGTACAGCACAACTCTAATGCCGCCTCACCAGTTAAAATCTTATCACCTCCAAATTATCTGTGCTGCTAGAGAAGCACTGCAGCATGGACTATTTATTGTAAATAGTTTCTACACATGATTTAAAACCTGGCCCAGCTATTGCTGATCATAAAACATTTCTACTCTTCCAGGAACACTCTAAGTTCAAAGTTTTGTTTCATTTTCAATGTGTCCTACTTTAAAACTTCTATTTCTTAGTGGTGCATGCCTATAATCCCAGCATTCTGGGAGGCTGAGGCAGGAGGATCACAAGTTGGAGCCAGCCTGGGCATTTAGTGCTTTAGTGAGACATTATGTCAATCAATCAATCAACCAACCAATCAGTTAAAAAGGTCTGGGGATGTAGCTCAATGCAAATACCCTGGGTTCAATTCCATGAAATAAAATGAAATAAAATAAAATAATTGTAACTGGACACTGTCATCTGTTCTTTGGCAAATGCTGCCCCATATCCTGCCTTATCACCTATTTTTTCCTAGTGTTTATCACTCTCTTATCCACAGAATATTTACTCTTCTAAAATCATATCTAAGTTCCATGAGAGCCAGGAATTCTGTCTGATTCCTTGATATATCTCAAATCCTAAAAATATACCTAGCATATAGTAGGTACTCAAGAAATTTGAAAAATAAATGACTTACATTTCCAAAAAGCAATATAAAGCCAGAGTCCAAAAGGAGAAATATCATTTACCAATGCTGAGCCCTGAGGAAGTTCGACAAACTTTCTGGGCTTATTTCATAAGGTAGTTTAGATAGCTACATAGATCATAGGCAGACAGACAGACAGACAGACAGATAGAGGATAGTTAATAGATAGATGATAGACAAATAGACGTTAGATAGATAAATGATAGGTAGATAGATGGGGTGGATGGATAGGTGGATGAGAACATGGACAGACACAGAAAGATATGGAGATAGATGATTGATATGGATATTGGGACAGTGGATGAATGGATGGATGGACAGAGCATTTTACACCCCAGCATGATATGAATCACCATGGGGGAGAGTCCTGTACATACTCCTAAAATGTTCTTATTCACTCTGTGAGTCTTTGTCCGTTGCACCTAACTAACGCTCACTGGAGGACTGTACAGAGCTTTATCTCTGTGTGTCATCATGAAGAGTGCCCTGGGAGGTGCAATCGGACTTGGCTTCTCTGGGGATCTTGGAAGAAGCTCTGACTGGGTTGTCATGACAACCTGCTCAGGATATAATGCTTTTGCAGCCAGCAGGATGGTGCTCAGGGCAGCACACTGAGATCTGGCCCATGCTGCAGTCCCTGTCAGTCTCCCAGAGACCTCACAGAGAAAGCAGCTCACACAGAGATTAACCTTGAGATTGCAGTTATAAATGCACTAACGCGTTGCCTGCCTGCCTGTTTTTAGCTTACTAAACTTGAAATGTCCAGACATCAAAAACATGCATTAAGTTATTCAAATACCAGCATTTGGGAACCCAAGTGTTTGCAAGGTTTCCTCAGTTGTATCCTATAGTGAGAAACAGTGCTTGCTATCCTGAGCTGCCCACAGCAGTTGGGACAGTGGGCTGGGAAGATTTGGGGATGGCCTCAAATAGTGTTCTGATCAACTTCAGAAAAACATGGGAGTTATCAGCGATTCTTTTCTACTTGATAATAAGATTCATTTGAAGTGCCTGGTGCTACCTTCCTGCTAATAGTCATTCAAGACAGATTTTTTAAAAATTGGTGTGTGAAAGAAATCCCTTCCCCCCCCAAAAAAATTATATATGTAACCTTGATCCTTTTAATCCCCTCCATTTACCATTTGCCCCCACCCCATCTCTTAGTCCCCTTCTCTAATCTCCAGAAAGCCCACCTCCTTACTGCCTACTATCTCTCCCTTCATTTGTTTGTATAGTTAACCTTCTGTGTCTGGTTTATTTCATTTGACCTGTGATGCAACTTCTAGCTCCTTCCCAAAATAACCGTGAAAGGGAAACATATTGGATCTGGACACCAGGGCAGCCAGGACAGTGAAACTATCGATGCTCAGGAAAGAAGAAGGTTGAACAGTTTCAGCTGTAGCAGAAAGTGGCGAGGACACGGGATGAGCTTGTTCACAGTGAGGGGGAGATTTGTGAAGGGGCTGTGTGGCAATGTGTCTTTGTGACAATTTCTCTTATTTTAAATGTTCATCATATTTGTCAATCACACCTCAAACTCTTTAAGAAAATAGCATTCTTCCTTCAATTTTATATTTGTGACCCATGTTTACAGTCCATAGTGATCACATTCCTCATGGGGAGTCAGCACATGTGGAAGTCGGCACATGTCCTTATTCTGTTTCCACCCCGTCCCTCCTTCCCTTACCAGGTCCCATCTGTAACAGATTGCTTTAATAAAACAATGAGATTTTTTTTACCTGTTTGCCCACTCCTTGGTTATAATTCATGCCCCAAATTTTGGTGCTAAACCAAGCATTGTCTAGACTCTGGCTCTGAGGGCAGTGCCCAGAGCCTTCGTTTGCACATTTCCTCAGTCCAGTTTGGGGGCAGCTCCGGGAGCCCAGCTCCCCTTCATATATGGGGCAGAAGCTGAGCAGTGAAGTGGGTGCAACCCTCCCTGCTCCTGCTCCTCACTTCCATCACATGAAGCCTTCAAATTTGTGTATTTTAGAAAGAAATAAATTTCCTCTCTCTACTGACAGACTCCTGCAGACCAAAACCCACAGTAAAAATGGTCCTCAAAGCCTGATGTTGCAGCGATTTGGACAGTGTGCTAGCAGTAACACTAGCTAACTTAAAAGCTTATTGTGAGTAAAAGCTTACATTCAGATGTAGTCAGGAATGGTGGTACATGCCTGTAATCTCAGCCCCCTGGGAAGATGGCAAGTTGACCCCAGCCTGGGAAACTTAGTGTCTTATTGATAGATAGATGATAGATAGAATAAATAGGGCCGGGGCTGATCCTCAGGATGAAGCCCTGTATTCATCCCCCAGCACTGCAAAAACTACATTATGTTTACATATTAATAAAACACCCTTTCAACTAGTAGTTACACTGCTATAAATAATAACACTAGTTACTTTTTTATTAGTAATGTTACTACTGATGTTACTGCTAGGATGTATTATTTCCCACCCAGATGATAAATCATTAGAGAGGAAGGACAGTTAATTACCAAATTTAAACATTGTTTTAGTGCCTGGAACCTGTAGGCATTTAAATATTTGAGAAAAAAATAGATTAAACAAAAGTATTATGCCTGATCTACACCTTCCTATTTCTGTTTCCTATATGCATTAATTGAGAAAGAACGTGTCTTTCATCTCTTAATTACACATGATCCTTAAGAGGGATCCCAGGAAGTATGGGATAATTTTTTTTTTTTTTTTACATCTCAATCATTTGAGTAAAAATTAGAGTCTCGAGCTTTCAACACAAAATACAGCTCCTCAGAGTTACAGGACAATTGGCCTTTGTGTGTATTTAGTGAAGCAGAATGTAGTACTGAAAGACACATGTATATTAAATATGCAGATAAATATGCCGTTATAAGAATACAGTTACATGCATTTAAGTAATGGTTATTATCTCAGCTTTATTCAACTATAAATCTTGCAAAAAACATACATAGAGGAGACTTTTGTAATCAGTTGGTGGTAAGAATTTTTTATTCATCCATGTTTGCAGTACATAAAGTGTGCATTCACCTTGGGAAGTATGTATGTATATATAATAGCTTGTTTATTTTTGAATTATAGAACAAAGTTTAAAAATAATTTAAAAATTGAAATCGAAATAGTGAAACTATTCCAGTATTTTCTTTTCCTAGTATCAGAGTGTATAGAAGAGGTTTATTTTCTGAGTACTAAGAGGCCTGAAGACATTTCCCATTTGCTTTCTTGCATGCTGAGAAAATAAGATAGATCACAGAAATTTTAAAGTTTTTTTTTTAACTAAAGACAGAATAGTGGGTACAAATGTATCATGAGAAATCTGCTCCTCACCAAGGGAAAAGTGTTGATTGAAAAATGTCCTTCAGAAATCCTAGAAATGCTGAATATTCTAGGTTCTAAATAATACTGTTACATAAAAAAGTGTTACCTATAGTAACCTTCCTAATTATTACTAGCTCATGTTTGCAGTACATAATTATCGCATTCATTGTGGGGATTTTGGACATAATACATCTTCATTATTTTTACCTTCCCTCCTTTCTTTCCCTCCCCTCTCTCTATCTCTTGGTGCCCTTACCATGTCTAAAACTCTATCTTCCTGTTTCAAGGAATTAAATAAAAAATAAATAGGAGGGATGATAAACATTGTGAAACAAAAGGAAACTGCTCAAAAGTAAAAAGCAACTGGAATGAGGGAAAAAAGAAAAGAAGAGGAAATCCTGTGTATATGTATACACAGGGTAGCTGACAGTTGTACTACTGACTACTACTTTATTGAAAGGAACAGTTAGTGATTCATTATTTGATCAGTCTCTCATGTTTATATGTTTTCCTGAGTAATTACTTTGAAGTTATCAGTATGTAATACAACAACCATTGTTAATTCCCTGTCACCTTGTCTGTAATTCAGTACTGCTTGTACTGTTCTTGTGCTACTTTGTAAATGGTTGTCTGTTTGTTAATATGTTTTCATTCTTTTACTTTTAAAATTAAAAAAAAAGATAAATGAGAAGGCTGTGGATATATGTAGATAAAGACTGACACACCCTGGCTGTTCAATGTGGACCCTATTTCCTGTAGCTGGCCTCTACTCTCTTCCTGTGGATCATCAGAGTATATTTTTCTCAACTTTTGATTTTGTAATAATTTTAGACTTACATAAAAGTTATGAAAATAGTGAAAAGTATTCCCATATAGCCTGCATCCAGCATTTCCTAACATGATCACCATATACTAATCAAAGCAAGGAAATAAATATTGTTAGAACACTGAACTAAACCTCAACCTCTATTCAAGTTTTCAACTTGTGCCAGCAAAATCTTTCATCCCATTCAAAATCAGAGCCAGGTTCCCACCCCACATTTAATTATCACGTATCTTTAACACCCTGCTTTCTTCAGAAGGCCCAATAACTCTCTCAGTCCTGTGTGACCTGAGTGGGCATTATTAAAGAATATTGATCAGTTACTTTGCAAAACAGCCCTGATGTGGGTTTGTGTGGTGTTTTCTGTGAGCATATTAGGCAATGTGTTTTTGATGAAGAAAATATACAATGTCTTTCTCAGTGAATTATTCAGGGGTTATACAATTCAGTGTGCCTTATTGTTTTGATATTAATGTGGATCACTAGTCAAGGTGAGTCTGTCAAGCTTTTTCTTTGAAAAATTATTATTTTTCATGCTGAGCTCAGCTCCTGGATGTAGCATTGCCTCCTGATAGGAAGTGGCAAGTGGGTTAACACCTGTCTGTGAATCCAGTAAGAACCGTAGTTGCTGTGAAGATGATTTCCGGTTTGTATTTTGAGAGAAATTTAAGCAGAGAACAAGAGGGGTGATTTCTTGTAAGGTAACTGTTTTAGATAAGGAGGAAAAGAGAAGGATATTGTAGGGTACAAGAGGATATCTGAATAGTATGGGAATGTGAGGTTTGCTATAGGTAAAAGGATAAACTTTCTTGGCTGAGACAGACAGGGTGTTGGAAAGACAGGGAGGGTATTCAAGAGTCACCCTTGGTCATTCTCCTGTAGTCAAAGGAAATGTGTGTTTTAGTACAGTAAAAATGTATCTCCAGAAGTGCTTCCTCACAAGCAGGAATTCTAAGCAAGAGAGTCAGGACTTTGGTAAAATCCAAAGATAGCCAAGGCTTTAACTTGAATGCTGATGGAGAAAACTGGGAGAGACAGAAGAGAAAGACAAGAGCTCAGGACCAGCGATCCCAGGGACTTCTCCTGGGCATGGGCAGAAGCTGCCCAGAGGAACCAGGATTCCCCTTGTCCCTCGCCCCTGAAGTCAGTCATAGGATCCTCCTCCCGTAGCATCTGCCCCAAAGAAAAGAGGACTTCCTATGAAAACCCCAAGGAAAGTCTCAGCAAATAGGTCTTGCTCCATCAAATTACATATTGTCCATTCAAGTATCCGCACAAATATTCAGGTTTTATATGCTCAGCATAAAATAATCACAATTTTCTCCTCCTTTGCAACTTTCTAAAGGTTCCAACGTCATGTAAAACTCATACTAAAGACATACATGTGCTTTTCCTTTGTTAATCAGTCTTTTGTCGTGATCTGGGAGCATGGGGTGTGAACCATCTCCCCTCTCCTGAGACCTAACGAAAATTGAAATTATCTACCAAATCCATATGGATTAACATCATAACAAAAAGATTAACTTCTCGGCACAAATAGCTGTCTAAGTGATGGTACAGTTTAACCCAGTCTTGCTAATCAAGTATGGTCTTTGCAAGGGTTTTTAGCATTCATAATTTTCCAGGATTCTTTCCCATTTGACAGAGCAGATTATTTTGAAATGGAAGCACTTTATTATTTGGAAGGGGTTCTCAAACTAAAAGCCTGCTCGTGTTCAAAGTTCCTGTTGCTCATTCAACTTGCCATCATGATATCTGCATGGACCCTTCCCTTTACTGAAAAATTGAGAGAAGGAAAATAACTTTGTGATGTAATTTAAAATATTTTACTCATATTAAACATTAATTAAAGTATTAAAAATATTTTCAGTTTTTATAAACTGTCATAGCACAAATAACTTGATAAAATATTTGACTCAGAAAATCCAATCTGATATGAAGTTAAATTTTAAATTTTATAGCACTTCTCTTTCTGAAGTAATATCTATAAGATTTTTTTGTCATGGTCCTATAGGATTCACCAATGCAAAGCCTATGTCTTAGACTTCCCATAGAAAGACTTGCCATATGTTTTAAGAAGTTTTTTGTTAAGAACTTGTGATATTCTAACCTAAAACTAAGAAAACAAACAATGAATGCTTCTTTCCTTTAGAAAACCTAATACTGGAAAGACATATTTTATTTTAAATGCCTCTTAGGTGGTCCATTAAAGCATGAGTCCCACTTCCTCCCCCAAGTCCTGCATATAAAATGTTTCCTCAGATGTTGGCGAGAGTTCCCACTTGCTCTGATATGTAACACTTTCTAACTCTTCTCCTTTCTGATTCTCCGACCTTCTCTTTTCTTAGCATTTTAAAGAAATTGGCTTTTTGCTATATTTGGGTAGAAATTGCCTTAATGGGTTTTCAAAAGTGCTTATATTTTGAGTCCCCAGGATGCATAAACCATCCTTTAGGATACACTTCAAATGTTGAAATAGCATTTATTACTGTGGCACATTTGCAAAAAGAGCCCAATAGCATTATATATTCATCTAACCATTTCTCTAAACATCATTTGTCAATAATACCCAGATGCCATTTATATTCACATTAGTTTAATCTTCTTTGATTTTGTTGTGCGGCTCTTGATGATTTCTGGAAAATGTACTGCTTCTCCTGAAAATGACGCTTCCAGTCCCACATCACTGGAGCACACATACTGTGGTGCTAGTGGTGAGTGTCTTGATTTTATTTGGCTTAATTTAGTTTTGCACACCTGCATATCAATGTTGAGATTATTATTCAAACTCCAATTTTCATATTATTTCAAAAAGAAAAATAATTAGTGCAATCATGACAAAATATTCTCAGCACATGCTTCTCCACTTCTGCTCACTGCATAGCCATTAAATTTTTTGTTCTGAGATATGAATTTCATGAAATGCTTTAGAGTAAGTGCATTTTACAGGCAAAAGAGAGAGAATTAGTAAAATTGTCAATTAGGGTTTTTCAAATCATTTTTATTAAGATTTTTCATTGAACCAAAATGCTACATTCATGACCTTTTATTATCCATCTTCTTGATTTGTGTTAGCGAGCTTAGAGGGAAGAGAGAGAGCAGGATTCTCTAAAGAGATAAATAAAACAGTGGCTTGAAGGTTTGGGATAAGGGGACACTTATCTGAGTCTCTTGTCACAAAACTCCAATATTTTTGAAAGAATTATCTCGTTTTGTAATGAGACGATCTGGAAGATTTTCATCTGGGATAAGTAAGCTCCTCTATGAATCAACTTTTCGTAACATTCAACAATCATGAATTGGTAACTCATGGTTCTAGCTGACGATCCCAGTTATTCCCATGTCTTTAACAAAGTGGGATGTAATTCACAAAATCAAAGTGTATTTCAATCATTAAATAGTGCATATCAATGGACCAGACTTATTACGAAAAAAGGCTAACCAGGAGGATTTTAAATACCTCTTTTTTTCTCAGCTTGGCTCCCATGAGGGTCATTTTTATTTTAAAGAGAATTTAAAAGATAACCGAACAATAACATAGACAAAAGCAAAAACAAAGCAAAATAGTAAAAATGATACGGGGTTTCAAAACAAAATGATAGTAATTCACAGTGGCTTTTATATTACTATTGTTATCTCTAGCAAAGTTGCTCAGATTATCAGATGTAAGAATACAAGATTGATCAAACGATTAAAGAGAATAAAAACTAATTTAGAAAACATTAGAAATGATACAGAGCTTCACTAAACAAGATGGTAGAAATTCAGCAATGGTTGTTATATCACGTATTGTTGTCTTCAAATTAATTGTTCAGATTATCGGATATAAGCATGCAAAATTGGTCAAAAAATAAGCATTAACTGTTCCTTTCAATAAGAATGACTATCATCAAGAAATAAAATAATAAATGCTGGAGAGGCTGTGGGAGAAAAAAAACCCTTCTCCACTCCTGGTAGGAATGTGGATTGGTGAAACCACTGTGGAAATTGGTGGGGAAATTCCTCAGAAAACTAGGATTAGAGGTCCCCCTTAACCCAGCTATTCCCCTTCTGGGTATTTTCCCTGAAGAATTAAAAACATCATACCACAGCAATATATGTGCACTCATGTTTATAGTAGCACAATTTGTCATAGCTAAATCTTGGAAACAAACCAAAATGTCCATCAACTGAGGAATGGATTTTTAAAAAGTGGTATTTGTATATCATAGAGTATTACTCAGCTATAAAAAAGATAAACTCAAGGCTTTTACAGATAAATGGATGTAAGTGAAATATATCGAGCCCACATGTGTAAACATCATATGGTCTCCCTAGTGTAAAAATCTGAAAGAGTAAATAATTGAATGCTTCTTTTGAAAAAACAATACTATTCTTATACCGCATGTATTAAAAAAGAAAGCTGTCACCAAGAATATATATTAAGCCAATTCAAGCTTACCTTCAGAATCTGTTCTTGCCTAACAGCATCCTGTGGGTAGCTCCAGGACACGGAGGACATTTCTTTTGCTTTCTAAAAACCTGTTTCAGAGAGTATGGCGTTTGGATCCACTGGGCCAGAATGCTAGAAAGGTCTCTTTCCTTCACAGCTAAAAGGATTTTTATCACTGTATGTTTGTGATACATAATAGCTAAAATTCATCTTGGGAAACTAGTGTGTGTATATATAATGTCTTGATCGCTTTCCATCCCTTTACTCCTGAACCCTTTCTTCTCTCCCTTTCTCTAAACTCCTTCCCATCTCCAAAGACTGCCTACCCATTTCCTACAACCTCCCCTCTATCTTTACTTTTTGCTCTTATATTTTCAGTGTCTCAAATAAGAGAAACTTTGTGATACTTAATTCTCTGTATCTGACTTGTTTCACTTCACATTATGGTCTCAAGATCCACCCATTCTGCTATAGATGATGTGAATTCATTCTCTCTTAGTGCTAATAAAATTACATTGTGATTAGATATGCTTTCTTTGTCCGTTTGTCTGATGGCCATGTAGGCTGTCTCCAGGACTGAGCTACTGTGAACTGCGCTGCTATAAACATGAGTATGTTTGTACCACTACAGCATGTCTTTAATTCTTTTAGGAAAATGCCTAGAAGAGGTTTAGCTTTTACACAGCTTCTGATTCTCAATTCTCTTGGGCAGATGGAAAGTGATAGGGTTTGTATTTGTTTCTGATAGCTGCTGTAATGAAGTATCAGAGCTGAGTACTTTTCAACAGCAGAGACTTACTCTTTCCTGGGTCTGGTGGCTGAGATTCTAACATCAAGGTGTGGCTGAGCTGGCTTCTTCATGGAGCAGCAAGACAGAATCTGTTCCTCAATTCTTCCTTGTGATTTGCCAGTCACCTCTGCAGACCCTAGACATGTACAAGCATCACTCTGATCTCTGCTTTTGTTTTCCCATGGGTTTTCCTCCATGCATGTGTCTGTGTCCAAACAAGGTATTCAGGGCCCATCCTAATGACTCTTGAACTCTCCTTAACTATTACTTGCAGTGAGGTCACATTCTGAGGTGTTAAAAATTTTTGTTTTGACATAGCCCAACCTGTAATAGCATCTGTTCTATAGGGTGACTGTAACTGATCATGATCAGAAACTGTTTCAATAAATGCTTCACTTATAAGTACCTGCAAAGAGAAAGAATGGACTGGTGAGTTTTGAGTTACTATAATAAAATGCCTGAGGCAGGGTAGTTTCAAAGAAAAGATCCCAGTTTTGAAAACTGAAAGATTGAGACTAGGGGACACCATTGGCTTGGGTCTGGTGAGGAAATCAAGGCCAATAATATCATGGTGGCAGAAGTAGGTGTGGGACGAAGGGATCTAATCTCAAGGCAAGAAACAGAGAACTGAGTAGGACCAGGCTTGCTTTTCCATATGCTTTCTTTTCTCCTCTTAGGAGAGCTACGCCAGGTTCCCACAGAACATCTAACCCCTTCTGAGCCCTCTACTTCTGTGAGCTAAGGACTTCCCCAGGGGCCTCCTCTTAAAAAGCCCAACTATGCCAAGGCCAAGCATCGCACATGTGAGTGTGTGGATGCCGAGCCATATGCCAACCATTGCAAAGCCAGCTGCCATATCAGTAACAGAGCACTTGGATCAGAACCTTAGCCCTGTCAGGTAGCTGTATGATCTTACAAGCCTTGGTACTGCTTTTTGTAAATTGAAAAACCTTAATACAACAAAATATGTAAAATGTTTATCACAGTACTTAGGCCAGAGCTAGGCCTCAGTAAATACTATTGAGTTTTATCAAAATGCACAAAAAACAATATAACAGCATATCCTAGACTCTTCTCTCTTTTTTAATTAATTATGCCATTTTTTTCCTTGGTATACACAGCAGAGACTAAGCACTTAAAAGTTTCAGTTATCTTATTAATTGGTTTTTTTTTCCCATTGACATTCTGTGGGAGTCAAATTACTTGTCTGGGAAATAAGGATTATTTTAACTATGTAAAATATATTTAGTCATTCTCTTATATTAAAAAATTAAAACCAAAGTCTGTAAGGACAGAAATTTCTAAACAAAAGTTAATATAAATTTTAAGGTGATTTTAATTTTTTCTGAAAAAATATGAAAAGATTTTATGACAATTTCTTAAGAAGTTGGTTTGGGAATTTAATGTTTGAGAGCTGAGCAAATACTTAACTGAAATTGATGCATTGCAACTGGAACTGGGTGCTTCCTTTTGTCAGGTGCTGCATGAGGCTAAGATACTCATTTCAGCACCTTCATCCTTTTTCTCTTCTTCCAGCATTGTTAGCAAGAAGGGTTATGCATACACTAAACACAAATACGTCTCATCAAAACAGAACTTTAAGAGTATTGCTTACCTGCTACCTCTTGTCCCTCCAGTTAGGTAAATGTCTACAATAACATGCAAGCGCTGTTAGAGATGGTGTGGAGATTTACATAACATTAGGAACCTTCCCTCTGAGACAAGCATGGTACGGTTTGATCTTAACTTTCCCTAAAACCTCATGCATTGAAGATTTAATCTCCATTGCAGCATATATTTTTTGTGGCTGTTGTTAGCATCAACATAATTATTTTCATCTTTTTATTCTTCAGTGCAGGATCTATTATTTTTCCACTATGGGAATTTCTCTGTCGCAGTATTCTTCTTTCCTTAGATGATGCACCCAACATTTGGGGCATTCATTTCTCTTCTTCTTTCTCCAGATGCTGGTAACCTCTAACATTCAGCTCTCATTTTATCTCAAAGTTCAGATCTCCATTATAAAAGAGGCCCCTTCTGAAATATCCAAAAATCATTCAAAAATTTTCAACATGATTATTCCCTCTTTTGCTCTCCATCTTAGAAGTATAAGTTACTGAATTCTTTATGATTTCCAATTGCTTTTAATATATTTTTTTATTCAATTCTTATGACCAGTTCCATTCCTAGCCGGTCTGAAAGACAGCAAATTTGGAAGACAGGCTTTTTGCAGTCAGTCACCCATAAGAGATAGTAAGAAATGGATTTAATACGTCCCCACCATAGAACCATGACAGCCCATGTCTGATGTCACTAAAAGAACCAGCCATGCTGGTTTCAGTTAGGTTCTGTTCTGTTGCACCCTTCGGTCTTGTGTCCCCAGAATATTTATGTTAATTCTCAGGAAATAGGACTTTCAGAACTCACACATCATAGCATTCATTACATGAGCGCAAAAATCATGTTTGAAGAATTCAGTTGTTTTTGGAATGCAAGATGGAGTTGTTCAGAATGACTGAATCTCTCATGAAGGGGGCATTCCAAGTGCTGGATTCTGTGTGGAGATACTACAGCAACTACAGCATGCCACATGCCCCCTCTTCTCTATGAGGAAGTGCCACAGCACCTCTAAGACAGGCACTCTAATTGTTCAGTGGGCTCCTCCCCTCAGAAGCTGTGGAATTTGTGTTCCACACCTGGAGTCTCCGTTCTTGGAGACTGGTCACTGCCAGTCACCTCCTCCATCAGATGTGGTTGCATTCACTGGATTTGAGAAAGATCCTCGGGAAATGTCTGGTGAGGACCTACGATGTCCTGAAAAGTGAAAACACCCTGAGGACCAGAAAACCCTCTGCCACCTAAGCCTCCCTTTCTGGAGGGAAGTATTGTGGGCTCTGCGAAGGCTTTAATATTGTAGGGTGTGTACTTGTGTCAGTGTCAATAAGTGCACACTTTCACCCTGGGTTTTTTAAAATCTATACTCTAATTATTCATGGTCTAGTGTTGGTGGGTGGCTAGCAGTTACTCCAACTGTCCAAATTTCAAATAAGACTAAGTTTGTTCAACTACATGTATCTCATCAATACTGTACCCAAGTTTTTCCTAGTTAGTGTAGTGAATGCTACACTTCTCTCAGTTGAAATAATGACCTGTTAACTAGAAAAGTGGCACCAGAAATTTAGCTCCAGTAAGTGAAATGTGTCAACTGCAGCTCAGCAAAATCATTTTCATGGACTTTTTATAGTTGATGGGATAGAAAACTCCAGAGAGCCCTATCATCTATAACCCTTTGGTTGATGCTAAGTGCCTTTATACCTGATATTATTTTCAGAGGATTCTGGATAATATCTCTTGGTTTTTATTCACTTCCTTTGTGGTCATTACAATTATTTCCATTAGTACGATGAAGTTCTTTGGAACTCACAATTGTTCGCTCTTCCTAGTCCCTGCAGTCCATTGGTTCATTCAAAAGTCTACACTATACACGAAGTGGGTGTTTACTGTACAAATGATACATAAATAAATCAGTCAATGCCACTGAACATTATTAATAATTTCCAGGTGCATAAACAATTTTAATTGTAATGATTGATTGAAACTGCATTGTTATGTGCTCTGAATGTAATATGTGGTTTGATGTGATGTTTTTAAACATTTTAAATGAATTTTTGAATGAGGGGTTTTATTATTATTAATGTCAGGTGCAAGAAAAAAAATTAAATCCTAATTAAGTGACAATTCTATTTAATTGGACACCATATACAGAAAAGTATATTTTTTTTTAGAATAGTTTCTTTCTGATACATCAGAGAATTAATAAATGAAGGGAGCATGCTTCAGAAAACTAAGTATGATCCACTATCTTCTACTTTTGAGACTAAGTTGAGGCACAAGAAAACTCCATCCACAATTTGAAAATACTACATTGAAGACATTTACTCTCAGCTTACTCACAATATGTGAATTTCAAGGAGGAAAAAGTTTACAGGAAGACCAGCTATCTTTTATCTTTATGCACAACCTTTCTCAGCCAAGAAATACATTTGGCCAACAGCTAATGTATCATGTGATTGATTCATGGTAAATCTCTCAGAGCGATGTCACTCCAATCATTACAAGCTTTTTTTTTCTTTTTTGGAATCATTTAACCTCTTTAGAAGCAATAGAAGTTCTTAAAAATAACTTTTATGCCAGAAGTTGAATAACTTTGTGCAGCTTGTTTTTGTTTTTACCAGAATATGTAGAGAACTTAATGAGATGCCATATGTCAAGTCTGGAGTCAGATTAAAAACAAATAATTAAAATATATGCCTTTTCCATCAAAGCAGATTGTGCTATGTTGGTGGAAGGAAGTTGAATCTGACATGTCATGTTTTGACAGATTCTTTTTCTTTTTTTTTCAAGAAAAATCAGTCATATTGTTAGAAGTATTATACTTGAAAGTTGTATTTTTCTTCATGTGGAACAAGAAATCAGAAACTTAAAACTGTGGAAAGTTTCAAGCCATAATTAATCAAACCTGCCACAGCCATTCACCTATTCTAAGGAAATGTGCAGGCACATATTTGCAGACACATGGAAACATCTCAAGAAGACAAGAAGACAGCAAAAAGTGAAAGAAATGATGAAGTTTTCATGGGTGGTGATGGTAAGTGTGTGTGTGTGTGTGTGTGTGTGTGTGTGTGTACATGATTATGTATTAGGACAATTTCACATTTCTCCCTAAATTCAGGTGGACATTGACCATGCAACTAATTCTTTCTCAGTAAGGACAGATGTTTTCCTGGTATTTTTAAATGAAAAATTGGTTAGTTCTTATTGACATTTTTTTATCAGTGAAATACGACACTGCAGGAAACATCTCCAGAATGTATAAGAGAGAACAGAACCTCTAGAAATAATCAGTTTCTATTCCTGCTTCCCAGAATAGCACAGAAATAAAACATTCAGATCTCATTTTGGTCAGTTCCACTTGATGGTGCTCCTTGCTAAGAAAAATGCTAAACACAAGACCTTGACCTTGACCTTGACCTTGACCTTTATGTATAGCAAGGGCTTTGCAGACTCCACCTGGGTCTACCTGAGCAGTATAACATCCCAGTTTTGGGGAGGTAACACAATGGAATGTCTTGCTAAGCAGATGTTCCACAAGGAGTTAAGTGAGCTTTGAGATTCCATTGTGCTCCACATGGATGGTCAAAAATAACAATGCTTGCCAAGAAAGGAGAGAAATTCTCAGAGTCCATGGGCACACGTGCTCATCCTGAATGCTTTAAAATCCAAACCTTTGAGAGCATGTGTTCTTCTGGCAGGGTGAACCTCAAAATGTCATTAAGAAAGTTTCTTCAGCTCTGAGTGCTAGCTCTGTCTGCGTCAAAGTCGCACCACCCTGGAGCTTTAGGCAGGTCTCTTGAGACCAAGACTGCACAATACAACACTGTAGTTTACTTGCTCTTTAAACATCGAAGGAAAACCCTGCCTTGCATTCTCTGGAAGTGAGCAGCTTGGCTGTATCCCAGAGATCCCTTTATACTTTCCTGTAGGAGTTCACCCTCACCTAAACCTGCAATGTATCTTTTCTTAGCAACGCAGCCATCTCAACCCCCTTGGGATTTTGCTGGAAGTCTGATGAAGGTAAAAGACACCATGCCCTTTTCTCCAGACAGCCAATTTCATGAGCCACAAGCTGATGATAAGCTGACAGTGTGTGAAGTGTTTTCATCTGCAAGTCAGGAAAATGGTTTGTAACTCCAGACCTGCTCTTAACTCATCTGGTGGCCTTTGACACAGCGCTAACTTTTATCTCGATTTTCCTCCCTAAACTTGGAGTTCTCCCCACATTTAGCCCACAAGGTAATTGAAAGCAGACAGTGAGGAACTAAAAGGCTGGGGCTGGGGCAGTCTGGGGAGAAACAAGTTCACAGAAGAACACAAGTCCAGTCTGGGACTTACTGAGTGTAAGCATTCCGCTATTAAAGTCCAACTAGAAATGATGAAGAGGCACCATTAGGTAAGGAACTAGTCAGATTTAGCTTTGGGAGTGGTTAACATCTATTTGCAGCTTAAAACCAATGAGCTAGATGAGAGGTGAAAGAAAGGAATATAAAGACAGAAAAGACCAAACAAATGCCTTTCCATGGTGAGACGCTAAGAGAAGACTACATAAGTGAGAAGTGTTACACATCATTGTCTGCAGTTAACAATGATGTTAGGTCACCCCCAACTGACAAACACATAGGGAAGACATAACTAAATGTGTTCTACACAGTTACTGTGTAGCTCCAGAGTCAAAACTATACCTCAACTGTCCCCAAGAGTGATATAAGTGCTAGTTTCATGAGAAAAGCCTCTCTTTTTTAAATTTTTTTATTTTTAAAAGTAAAAAAGAAAACATTAACAAAGAGACATAAAGTAGCACAAGAACAGTGCAATCAAAATTAAATTATAGACAAAGTGACAGAATTAACAATGGCTGTTGTGTTACATATTGATAACTTCAAAGTGTATGCTCAGGAAAACACATATAGATATACAATCTTGGTCAATCAACCAATCATTAACTGTTCCTTACCATAAAGTGACTTAAGTCAATAGTGGAACTGTGTTAGCCATCCTGCATATACGTATATACATACATATTTGTCCTTTTGTTCCTTTTCTCATTCCCCTCCTCCCATTTACTCTTTACTTTTGAGAAGATTCCCTTCATACCTCCTACTTCATATTCCCACTTTCAGGTTCTTACACTAGTGACACAATATTTTGCTTGCATATGTACTTCTGATTTATTTCACTTATGAGTATGGTGTCTAATTGCGACCATTTGCCTATAAAAGCCTCAAATTTCTTTCAGAACCCTCTCTTATAAAGTTATAACTACTATGTGATTTTCATGTATTTCAATTACTATGATTTTTCAAATTTGTTCCTGTGAATTTTATTTATTCAGTTTTTATTTCTGTCCCATAGATATGGGTTTGATATTTTCTTCTTGGAGCTATAAAACAAGTGAAACTTGTCACTTTCATGTGGCAAAAATATGTTTTAATGGCAAGAAGAGAGGTATGTGTCTTTCTGAGTTTCCTTTCTGGACTACACATGATTGTCTTCAATTTAAGTACCAGGAAGTCATGGGAGGAAGAGAAAAACAGAAGTCCGAAAGAATGGTTAGGTGTCGGCACAGAGATGGAAGGGCATGAGAGGGAACAGTCACTTTGTCTTCTACAAGTGAAATGGGAGACTCCTCTGACCTGGACCCATCTACCTTAGGGCACTATTCATTCATGTGTCCCAAACATGAATGTGGACATCCACCAAGAAGGGGCCCTCGAACTCCCATGCACAAAAAAAGCAAGCACAAAATTGTAATACTAGCAGCTTACTTGTCTCTGTGGGCTTTGTCCAAGGTAGCAATTTTCTTTTTTTTTCCCCTCCCTTTTTCCTTACCTGCCTTCCAATATCAGGCTCTGCCTCAGTGATGGGAAGCCCTTTAGAGCTTTCATTGGCACAGACTATGCAATGTGCAGCACACACGCCATAGGCTCCTCACCACCATTCTCCCCCATGAGTGTATGCTGTCACTGTGGACCCACTACTGTCCCCGGGGAACGAGCCCCCTCTTAGGCGCTGGCTTCTAACTCAGGGGAAAAGAGTCAGTGCTTATGGAACACTTGCTTCTACCAGCTTGGCACTGGTTACAACCCATACATTAACTCCACTGAACCTTATGCAACCTCTGGATAACTAATAGTCTCACTTTCTGCCTGATCTACTGACTGAAGAATTCCACAAACATACAACCTGATAGCTGGAACAAGTCTTGATTTTCGCTACTAGATGTTGGCCTTGACATCTTTGATTTCAGTCTATTTCAGGGACTCCTATCCAGCCCTATCTAGACCTTTATCCAGACCATGACTGGAATCTGCGCTTGCATTCTTCTTCATGGTCTAAATACAAACAATATCTGTGGTTCATTGCAATATATGTTGCTGTTATAATTTAAACAGGAAGTTTCTGCCCAACAATTCTTATGTGTTTGAGGTTTACTCTCCAGTATAACAATATTGTGTGTTGGAACCTGTGCAGGTGACTGTACCATAAGGCCGCTGCATTAATCTGTAGATGAATTCACCATTGAATAGGCAACCAAGACATGGGGTGCAGTGGAGAAGGTCGGACACTGGGGTGTGCTTTGAAGGGTGGTCTTTTCCCTGCCTCCTTCCTCTCTCTTTTCCTCAATGTAGATTTTTCCCTTCTTCCTGGCTACCAGAAGGCAAGACCTGCTTTTTTTTTTTTTTTTTTTTTTCGTCTTTTTGAGACAGGGTCTCACTATGCAGTTCAAGCTGGCCTTGAGCTCACTTTGTAGCCCACACTGGTCTTGAACTCACAACAGTCCTCCTGCCTCAGCCTCCTGAGTGCTGGGATTACAGGCATGCATCACCACATCAGGCCACAAAACCTGCTCATTGCTCTACTGCACCATCTGCCATGATGTTTTGCCTCACCACAGACCTCCAAGCAAGGTAGCCAGCTCACCTCCAAAACCATGATCCAATATAAACTTTTTCTCCTTTAAATTAATTATTCTTAAGAATGCTGTAACAATGACTAAAACCAAACTAATACAGAGACCTTGCATATTAAAGTCCACTGAAAAATTTTCCTTCTTTTTTATTTTAAAGAGAATAAAAATAATTTTAAAAAACACTGGAAACCATACAGAATTTCACTAAACAACATGACCAATATGACAAGAATTCAACAATGGTTGTTATATGGCATGTTGTTGTCTTCAAATGAACTGTATATATTGCCAGATAGAAGCATGCCAAATTGGTCCAAAAAAAGTTTAAAAGAAAAAACTAAGCATTACCTGCTTCTTTGAATAGACCAGTAGAAATCAGCAGTACAGTTAACCCAGCTACCCTGTGTATATGCATATATATATTTTTCCTTTCGCTCTTTTTTTCTCCTTTCCCTCATCTCAGTTTTTCCTTCCCTTTCAGCACTTTCTTTCCCTTTTACAATATCTCTTGTACCTTTCAGATTTTATATACTCTTTCATGTTCTTACACTGTGGAGACAACACAATGTTTACACGTGGGTCTAATTTATTTCACTTATGAGTATGATCCCTAGTCTCCATTTACCTATAAAAGCCTCAGGTTTATCTTTTTATAGCTGAGTAACACTCCATTGTGTAAAAATACCACATCTTTTTATCCACTCCTCAGCTGATGGACATTTGGGTTGCCTCCAAAGTTTAGCTACGACGAAATGTGCTGCTATAAACACGAGTGCACACAAAATGCTCTGATATAATGTTTCAGTTCTTCTGGAAAAATACCTAGAAGGGGAATAACTGGATTGAATGGGACCTCTAATCCTACTGTTTTGAGGAATCTCCACACTGATTTCCATAGTGGTTGAACCAGTTTGCAAACCCAACAACAGTGGACAAGGGATCCTTTTACCATGCAGCCTCTCTAGCATTTGTTATTGGTTATCTTGATGATAATCCTCCTTTCAAGGGTGAGATGGAACCTCAGTGTTGTTTTAATTGGCATTTCTTAAATGACCGGTGACATTGAACATTTTTCCATGTATTTATTTGCCATTTCTTTTTCTTCATTTGAGAAGTATGTATTCAACTCAGGTACTCATTTTTGGAAGGAATCTTTTAATTTTGGAGAACTGATTTTTTACAATCATTGTATGTTCTACATAGAAGTCCTCTGTCTGAGGGACAGGCAGCTAAAAGTTTTTCCCAATTCATGGGATTTCTTTTTATCCTGTTGGTGCTTCCTTTTGCTGTGCAAAAACTTTCAGTAAGATGAGATCCCACTTGTTGATTCTCTGAAGTATTTCCCATGCACTTTGGTTTTGTTCATGAACTCTCTGCCTACACGTATGTCTTCAAGATTTCTACCTACTTTGTCCTACAGTAGGTTTAGTGTTTCTATTTTAATATTTAGGTATTTGATTCATTTTGGCTTTAGCTTAGTGTCTGGTGATAGACATGGGTCTAGTTTTAGTTTTCAGCATATGGAAAGCCAGTTTTTCCAGCACCATTTATTAAAGAGGCTACCTTTCTTCCTTATCTTTCTTTGTCAAAGATAAGGGGGCTGAGTATGTCTGTAGTTGTGTCTGCATCTTCTAATCTGTTCCACTGGTGCTCAGGTCTGTTTTTATGCCAGTATGATGCTCATATTATCACTATAGCTTTGTAGTATAATTTCAAGTCAGGGATTGTAATGCCTCCTGCCCTCCCCTTTTTCCCAGGATTGCTTTTGCTATTCTAGGCCTCTTCTGGATCCAGAAGAATTTTAGGAATGTTTTCTCTAGATCTGTGAGGTATACTAATGGTATTTTAATCAGGATTGAATTGAATCTGTATGACAATTTTGAGAGTATGGACATTTTCACAATGTTGCTTCTTCCTATCCATAAGCAAGGGATATCTTTCAATTTACTGAAATCCTCTTCAATTGCTTTTTTCAGAATACAGGAATTTTCACTGTGTAGATCTTTTACTTCCTTTGTTAGATTTATTCCTAAATATCTCATTTTTTGTATGCTATTGTGAAAGGTGTGTTTTTCCTAATTTCTTTCTCAGTGTGTTTATAGTTGGTGTACAAGAATGGTATTAATTTTTGAGTGTTGACTTTGTACCCAGCTGTGCTACTGAATTTGGTTATTAAATCTACAAGTATTTCAGTGGAGTTTTGGGGGGTCTTCTATGTAGAGTATCATGTCATCTGTGAATAATGATAATTTCACTCCTTCCTTTCAAAACCTTATTTCTTTTATTTCTGTCTCTTATCTAATTGCTCTGACTAATGTTTCCAGAACTATATTCAGTAGGAGTGGTAACAGTAGACATCCTCTTCTTGTTCTTAATTTTAAAGGAAAACTTTCAGGTTTTGTCCATTTAGTATGATATTAGCTGTTAGTTTGTCATAGATGGCTTTTATCAGATTGAGGTAAGGACCATCTATTCCAATTTTTTATTGAGTTTTTGTTATGAATGAGTCTTGGACTTTGTCAAAAGCTTTTTCTGCATCAGTTGAGATGATCATGTGATTTTTGTCTTTGGCTTTGTTGCTATGGTGTGTTACATTAATTGATTCCTGTATTTTGAACCATCCTTGCATTCATGGAATGAATGCCACCTGGTCTTGGTTTATAATCTTCTTGAAGATTTAATGCATTCTGTTTGCTGCTATTTTATTGAGGATCTTTGTATCTATGTTCATTAGAGATATTGGCCTGTAGTTCTCTTTTCTTTATTGTCTTTCTCTGGTTTTGGTATCAGGGTAAGACTTGCCTCTAGGAGAGAGTAAGGAACAATTCCTTCCCTTTCAATTTAATTAATGAGTTTGAGAATAATTGGTATTAAATCTTCTCAAATTTCTTGTGAAAGTCAGCTGTGATTCTACCAGGACCTTTGCTTTTTCTGTTGATAAGTTTTTTATTACATTTTTAATTTCTTTCCGTGATACTGGGTTTTTCAGAATTTGTATATCCTCTTGCTTTAGCTTGGGTAATTCATATGTATCTAGGAATCTCTCTCTTTCTTCCGTGTTTTCCATCCTGTAAGAGTAAAGATTTTCAAAGTAGATATTCATGATCTTCTGAATTTTTATAAGATCTGTAGTGATTTCACCCTTTGCATTCCTTATTGTATAGATTTGAGTTTTTCTCTTTTTGATAAGGTTGGCTAGGGATTTATCAGTTTTATTTGTTCCTTCAAAGAACCAATTCATAAATTCTTTGTATTGTTTTCTTAGTCTCCTTTGTATTCATTTCTGTTCTGATCTTTATACTTTTCCTGCCTTCTTTGGGCTTTGAGCTTGACTTGCTCTTCTTTTTCTAGAAGCTTGAGGTGCAGCATAAGGTTGTTTAGTTTTCCTGATGTGAGAATTCAATGCTATAAATTTCCATCTTAGGACTACTTTCACTGCATCCCACAGGTTGTATCTGCATTTTTCATTTGATTGTAAACTGGTTGTGCAGGAGGGTGTTATTTAATTTCCATGTGTTTGTGGACTTTTTTCAATTTCCTTTGGCAATAATTTCTAATTTCATTGCACAATGTCAGATAATATGCATGGGATAATTTTAATTCCTTTGCATTTACTTAGGCATGCTCTATGTACTAGTATATGGTCTATTTAGGAGAACATCCCCTGTGCAGCTGAGAAGAATGTATATTCTGATGTTGTTGAGTGGAGTATTCTGTAAAGGTCTATTATGTCTATTTATTCACAAGTTCTATATGGTTCTGTAATTTCTTTGCTGATTCTTTTGTCTAGTTGATCCATCTCTTTATGACAATGGGGTATTAAAGTCCTCTGTTATGATTGTGTTACTGTTTATTTGATTTTCATGTCTATTAAAATATGTCTTATATCGTTGGGTGGTCCTGTATTTGGTGCATACATATATATGATTGTTATCTCTTCCTTTTGAAGTTTTCTCCTACAAATATGTAGTGACCTTCTTTATCTCTTTGATCATTCTTGGTTTAAAGTTCACATTTTCTGTAAAAAATAGCTATCCCTGCTTTTTTCTGGTTTCCTGTCACATGGAGTGTTGTTTTCCATCCTTTCACTTTCAGTTTATATGAATTTCCTTTTGAGTTAAATGTGTTTTTTGTATACAGCATATTGTTGGATTTTGTTTAATGATCCACTGTGCCAGTCTGCTTCTATTGATTAGTGAATTGAGGCCATTCAGATTGATGGCCACAAATGACATGTATTGGCTTATCTTAGTTATGCTATACTCCTGCTGTTGGTTCCCAATTTTTCCCCTCTGTTTCATTGCTTGCTCTGCTTGGTGGTTCCTTTCTATTGTTGTTCTTTTGGTCATTTTTATCTCTTTCTAGAATATCTTTCAGTACTCTTTGCAGGATTGGTTTGGTGCGCATGAGTTTCTTCAGTTTTTCTTTGTCATGGAAGTATCTTATTTCTCCATTAATTTTGAAAGATAGTTTTGCAGGCTACATCAATCTGGTTTGGATGTTGTTTTCTCTTAAGACCAGAAAAATTTCATTCCAAGCTCTTCTTGACTTGATGGTTTGTGTTGAGAAATCTGCCTTGATTCTGATGGGCTTTCCTTTCTACGTGATTGGTTTCTTTTCTCTAACAACTTTTAACATTCTGTTCTTTGGCTGAATTTCTGGGATCTTGATTATTATGTGTCTAGGTGTAGATTTAGTTTGATTATGCCTAATTAGAGTTCTTAATGCCTCAGTTAACTGTATGTAAGATTCCTTTCCCATGTTTGGGAAATTTTCTATTACTTTTACAAATAGTCTTTAGATCATTTATATTGATCCCTTCTGCTTCATTGACACCTATCAGTTTTATATTGTTTTTCTTTGCTTCATCTTGCAGCTGTTGAATTGTTATTTGTTGGTACCTTGTTATTCTTAAGAAATCTTTGCTTTAACATTGCTAACAGCAAAGCTGTTTTCAAGATCTGAAAGTCTATCTTCAGTTTTTTTCAAGCAGTTTTGCCAGCTTTCAATGGAATTTTTAATTTCCTGGGTATCTGTTTGAATCTGTTTCATGCATTCTTATTCCTTCCTATGTTGTTCATTCAGTGCTTCTATCAGTTTTCTATGCTTCTCTACTTTTACATCTATGTCTTCTTTAGATGTGCTTAGCAATTCTTCCATTATTTTTGTCATTTCTTTCTTTACCTGAGAGATTATTTCTGATCTGATTTCTTCCATAGCCTGATAGAGTTGTTTCTTTGCTTCAGCTACTATTATTTCAGGAATCTCAGATGTGTGACTTCCATGTTCTTTTCTCTCAATGCCTCCTGGACTTGTTTTGGATGTCTGGAGGTCTGAGATTGCATTTTACTCCTCCATTTTGTCATTTTCAAGGCTTCTGAAATTCACCAGGGCTCAGTGTCACTTCTGAAATGGTGGGGGTGGTTCACCAGGGCTCAACATTACTCTGAGTTTCCCAAATCTGTCCAGGGCTCATTCTCACTCCTGCAACAGTAAGGGGAAGGGGCACAGATCACCAAGGTTCCTGAAGCTGTCCAGGCTCAGCATCTCTCCCACAACAGTTGGGGTGTGGGGAGGGGCTCAGAGTGTTTCCTAAAGCTTTCTAGTGCTCAGCTTTGCTCCCACAAATGTGAAGGTCTGGAGTATGGCTCCCCAATGCTCCCAGTGCTGTCCGGATTCAGCATTGCTCCTGCGATATTGGGGGTTGTGGCACAGCTCACCAAGGCTCCCAAAGCTGTCCAGGTCTCAGAGTCACTTCCACAATTGTGGGGATGTGGGGCAGGTCTCAGGAGTTTCCAGAAACTGTCCAGGGCTCAGTATCACTCCCACAATGGTGACAAGATTGTGACATGGCTCATGACAATTTATTTTCTTAATAACCATTAGCAGCAGCTGCTGTGAAGTATAATATTCATTGAAGTCTAGGTTTAGGCTATTTTAGTCTGTTTCCTATTCTTATGACAAAATCCCCAATATTTGCAAATTAAAGAAGGAGAGGTTTAAATTGGCTCATGGTTTCAGAGGATTTACTCCATGGTCTGTGGGCTCCAAGCCAAGAACATCACGGTAGAAGGATATGGGGAAGCAAAAGAAAAGCAAGACCAAGAGGTACACCCTCCAGTGATATACATGTTCTATCCAGACCACACTACCCAACAGCAAGTCAGTTTTGAACTCATCCATGGGTCCAATCACCTTCCAAAAGCCCAGCTCTGAACACTTGAGAATTACAGGGGGAAAGGAGGATTAAATCAAAAACATAAGAAAAAGAGAAACCAAAATGTTAATTTTATGCTGCTTTTTTATCCTAGACACACACACAGTGCATTGTTGGATCTATGGAAGGCATTATGGGAAGGGCCTGAGGTAAATGATATTCACAGCCAATGTTGTGCTCTAGGAAGAGTACTATAACTGGTTTCTAATATATCCGTACTTCACAACAGGAGTCACCAGGGAAAGCTCTCTCTTCCCTCACTGCAACCTGGGACCATTAAGGAGGAAAGAGACCTCCAGGATGCTGCGACAGCTCCAAGCACCAAGCAGAGTGGGAAGGGAACATGTGGGAGTGAAAGGGATAATTGTTCTCAGACCTTGAAGCTTTCTGCTGCTGTTTTCAGGTCAACTAAGCTCTTATTTCCTTTACCCACAAGAGAAGTCTTTGGAGAAAATGACAGTTTCATTTTTACTCACAGTAGCCCATCTCCCTCACAGATGCTTCATTTATTGTGAGCCACTTAATATATTGTTGGTTGAAAGAGAATTAGGCTCACTCCATATACTTAATAAAACAAAGCAGTATCCCTCCCTGAGAGCTGTGACTTTACCTGTTTGACTTACAACAAAAGAATATGAAATGAAACAAGACTAAAACCAGGTGGATCTCAAGTCACAAGTGTTTCTGCAGGAAACATGGGTGAATTCCACATACGCGTGATGTAAAATGAGGTAACTAGAGGCTGTTATGGTTTAGACCTGGAATGTCCCCCAGATTCTTCCTTGGAGTTTAGAAGAGATGCTAAAATGTTTGCATTTTCTTCTTCAATTCTACTGAGATTGTTACTCTTCTATTGATGAACTCTGAGAAATTTCCATTGTCTCCATCTTGTTTGGCCATGTTTTGTTCTACCTCATAATTCCATAATTTGTTTTACCTGCCTCTCTTTGAATCTCCTCTTGCCTTCATTTCTGTATTTCTCTGTGCCAGAGAAGGTTTTGGCAGAAATATTAATTTTCAGATTGAGTCTCAGAAGAAAAACAAGAAAACAAACTCTTAACTGGAGAGAAATAAGATCAAACTTTTTGGAAAGGGATAACTGAAATGTTGCTCAGTATTAATCAGTCCATTCATGCGGTGGTTTAGCTTAATTGTGTCGACTTCATTGGCCTGGAAACTGCTTAGGGGGCTAGTAAAGGACACTTCTGGGTATCTGGGTGGGTCACAGAAGTGTGACCTTCGGGACTATGTCTGATCCCTGCCCCTTTCTCTCTGGCACTGTTCCCTGCCATGCTTTCTGACCATCATGAATTAAATAGTCTTGATCCACTGCACCTTTCTAACCATGGACTGAATCCCCTGAAAGCATTAGCCAAATTAAATCTTTTCCTCTTTAAATTTTGGTTGCTGTGTATTTTTCCCAGAGAAGGGAAAGCTAATACAAACATTCATTCTCATTATATCTCTGCAGATATCTAGCATTTTACTTATATCGTAGAACTGTGTGAGACTGAAAACACAACAAAACGCCCCAGTGACTCTATTCATGCCCTACTTAGTCATTTCTGCACAAGTGTTCCCTAGACCAATAAGCGTCACACTTATTTTGAGCAGAAAGGGAAAAAGAATAGAAAAGAGAGTTCAGTTTGTTTCTTTCAAAACATCTTTGTGAAGGATCGTTCATTGATCTATGGGCAGTCCGCATGCAGGCACATGACTATGACAGAGAGAATCAATAGTTTGTCTACACATTGTCTAACACTGAACAAGGTAAATGTTCTTAATTCATAGAGGGAAACAGAAATTGTCTAGAAAAACATCACTATTCAATATTCATCATTCCTTGGTTTGTTTACCATCTACATCTGCCCTCTTCCAGCTATGCACACCATGGAAATATACCTCCTTACTTCTCTTAGGAAAACAGTCATAAAATCTCTCACCCTGTAAAGTCCAGCCCCTCTAGGCTGTGTTATCCTCTGCCTCAAGTAGAATATGTCTTTTTGTCATCTGCCAAAAATTTGCACAACTCAATGCTCATGGTACAACACTGGAGAAGATAAAAGATCATCTGTCTATGTGGAATGGAAAGAAAGGCTAGCATAACAACCCCTAGGACAGTTTTTGGCCAGAACATCTAGAAAAGACAGGAAGAACTCCATACTGCTGGACAGGGGAGTGCCTTGATCTTCTTTTAGGATGGCTTTTCTCCACTACCCATTATGTTCTCTCAGCTCTTAGAGCATTGCTCATTTCAATTACCATGGTCACACCAGGGTGGCCACAGCTATGATGGACACCCGTCCTGAAACATGTCTCATTTCACACTCTTGTGATGCAGTTCCTAATAGGGGCTAAGGATTTTCTTAGCTGATGAAAAATCAGACTGTTGACAAGCTATTTGGAGCCATCTTTGACAATATATTTTTCCTAACCCAATAGAATGTGTGTCTTGCTTCCTGTTAATTCCATGTGTGATAACTACTGCCAAAGTTGCTGCGTAGGCATAATTATTAAGTCATTTTACTGCTTTGATGTTACCAGGAGTTCTCTGTGGTCTCTCTCTATTCTCTGTCTTGTTATGGCTATTTTAGGAGACAATTCAAGACACTAGTTTCCAGAGAAACAGCAGCAGCCTTAATCAATCACACAGTGGTGGAACCTTTCTTTCCTCTCTCTTGCAAGGGCTCTGATTGGAGTACTTGGGAAAGGCCTTACATGTGGAGTGTATCTGCAGCTCAAACTGCTTCTTTTCACCTGCAGCATAAGCAAGTTTCAGTCTAGGACATGGAAACTGGTGTTTTTAACCATGCAATCTGGATTCTACAAACCATGCCAGGAAATAGTTTAACCAGCTCTGACATCTGTTTTGGCTTGAGAAATAAGAAATGTAAGAAATGTGTGTATTTAGGAAGGAGTGGAGAAAGTTATTCCAAAGTGGGTTATATTCTTTTCCATAATTGGGTTACACAGCCATCACAGGATATATACCTATTACAAATAATGTCTCTATTTCCTCTATTTATAATTTGAAGCTTGTATATGACTGCATTTGAAAAACAAACAAATAGAAAACCAGTTTCAGTTAACTCAAACTGCAGGCTGTGGGTCATAAATGCCTCCTTATAAATGCTTTTCCCCCTTCTTCACTTGAAGGCTAAAAGTGCTAGGCAAAGATCATTCTTCCCTGGAAATGTTTTACTGAAGGTGACACACAGCCTCCGACATGGTTATGAATTCTGTATTTCTCCTGCCATTTTTCCTCATTCTCCTGTTGGTTGAAATTAGTTGCTGTGCCCAAAGAAAAATTGCCCTAAATTTTCCAAAATATTTTCAACTACTGGAAATGATCTGTGCAATAGTTGCCTTCTCAGTCCCCACCCCCTCCCTCTGCCATTAAAAGTCTTTTACACTAAGTATTTTCCCTATTCTATTTTGCAATCAATGAAAGTGTGCTAAAAACAGCATGGCCATATTTGTCTATCTGAGAAGAATGGAGGTCTGCAGACCAGGTCTAGGAAAATATCTCTGCAGAGTCACCTGAACGCAGGCTCCTTCAGTCTCCCTGTTCTGCCTCATTCCAAGCCTGGGTTTTCTCCACAAGACTGCATCTCATGGTACCATATTCTTATGCCAGTGGAAAGACAGGGGGAAAGCACTAGAAAAGGGAAGGTAAGGCAAGCACAATGACACATGCTTGTAATCATAGCATTCCAAGTTCGAGCCCAGCCTGGGAAGATCTGAGACTTACTGAACTCATCTCAAAATAAACAATTAAAAGAAATCTGAGGGTGCAGATCAGAGTGAAGGCCCTGATTTCAACCCCAGTGTGATGAGGAAGATGGGAAGAGAAGGAAGAAGAAAGAGGAGGAGACGTGGAAGAAACAAGGGGAAGGAAGAGGAGGAAAAAGAGGAGAACAGTCGTGGGAGGGATAAGGAAGAAGAAGAGGAGAAAGAGGAAGAGGAAGAGGAAGAGGAAGATGGAGGAGAAAGAAGAAAATATAAAAGAAGGAACTGGAAAGGGGAGAAGAAGAAAGAGAAAGAGAGTAGAGGGAGGGAGGGAAGTGAATGGAGGGAGAGGAAATGAGCTCATGGAACATGCCTATAGCCCCTGACCTTCTGAAGGTCATCCTAGAGCCACACCTAGGAACTGCTTACAGGCTTTTTGTGTCTTTTTGAGACATGGCCTTGCTATGCAGTTCAGGCCAATGTTGAGCCCACTTTGTAGCTTAGGCTGGCCTTGAATTCGCAACGATCCTCCTACCTCAGCCTCCTGAGGGCTGGGATACAGGCGTGCACCACCATGCCCAGCTGCAGGCATTTGACAAAGATACACTGACACAAGTATTCCTGTTTGCAGTGACTTTAGCATTAAAGAACAATTTAGAGGACAAACTAATATTCAAAACTGGAGGTTTTTTATGATATTCTATTATGAAACTATACCACCATGCAGAAATGCTGGAAGAATAACAAAGCAAAAACCCACATACACAGCACCTGACTTCTGCAGTTAACATGTTCTGCATTTGACTTCAACCCACGATCCAGTCCTCACTGATTCATTCACTGGTCATATCTTTTGAAGCATTCACATGTTGCACAAATAAATCTGTGCAAATCACCTCCAGCCACCCCAGAATCTACGATATTAACTAACATTAAATATACTCAATTTATAGGAAGTGAATGAAGAAAATCTCAGTGTGCCTCCAATAAATGTTAAGAGGTGTGCACACTGTGTGACTCAGACCTAAAGACATGGGACATTACTGTCACCAGGGGAATAACTGGCAACCTCACCTCGATACCTCAATCATCTGGCATTTTCCATAAAGACTTATTGTTCCTGTCTCTGAACTTTGTGTGTGTGAAGTGAGACAATAAAACAGTATACTCTTTTGTGTCTTTTTTTTTTTTGCATTTTGGGTGTAGCTTATACTGTTTGGGATGTCTGTTCTCACTTTTTATTTCAGGGCAGTCACCAGCATAGGCATGCCCTCTGTATAACCATCCACCCTCCTGTTGATCAACACCTGGGCCATTTCAAGGACCTACCTGTCACAGATAAAACTGCTTTGAGGACGAATGTACACACCATTTTGTATACACATTATGCCATTATGCTTCATTTTTTTCCTTTTTTGGTTTTTTGAGAGACTCTTACTATGTATTCCAGGCTGGACTTCAACTCACTATGTAGCCCAGACTGGTCTCACATTCATGGTGAACCTCCTGCCTCAGCATCTGGAATGTTGAGATGCAAGGTGTGTGCCACGACATTTGGCTGCTTCATTCCCTTTAAGAAAATACCTAGGGCTGGGGATATAGCTCAGTGGAATAAGTGCCTGCCTAGCAGGCGCAGGGTCCTGAGTTCAATCCCTAGTACCGCCAAAAAAAAAAAAAAAAAGAACAACAAGAAAATACCTGGCTGTGGAAGTGCTGGGTCATAGTGTATGTATAGTTTTTGAAAATTGTGCCAAACCTTTTTCTAAAGACACTTATACAAATTGTACAGTCACCAATAATGTGTGAGAGTTCTAGTTGTCCCATAACCTTGTGACTGATGACTGAATCTTTTTTACTCAAGTGACTCTAATGGCTGCATAGAGTCTGCTCACTGTGACTTTAGTTTATATTTAATAAATTATGATGAGGAATGCAACTTCTTAAGCAACCTAGCTACCTGCATACCTTCTTTATAGAAAATATATGACTATCCTTGTACATAAAATTTAATAAAGTGTTAATTTTAGTATCAACTTGTAAGCATCATTAATATACCCTGGATATAAATCCTTCTTGTTCATATATAATTTCCAGGTACTTGGTATTCAAAGATACACTAATGAATTCCATCCCCTAAAGCAAATGAGTTTTAAGTCTAGATTGATTGAAGTTGGTTAATGATTCACATCCCATCTCTGAGCACAGTTAGAAGAGCATCTTCTACTTTGACAGGGAAGCTTTATTTCAGAATCGTCAACTCTCAGTCTGGGAAGGCATTCACTTTCCAGGGTTGCAGGAGCAAAGCGCTGCGCACACAGTGTGGAGCACCACAGTTCTGGAGCTTAGAATTCAAAGGTCAAAGTATCATCGAACCTCAGATCTCCCGATATACCATGGAAGCATCCACCCAGGCCTTGTCCCCTGCTCTTGGGGATCTGATGGGTTATAAGCATGTCGCCCAGTCTCTATCTTCATGTTACCATGCATTCTCAGAATGTGTGTGTACTGGAACCCAATTTACCCCTTTTATAAGGACCACCTGACTAATTCATACCCCAACCTAATGATCTTAGGCTCACTAGTTCCGTCTGCAGAAACTCTTTTCCCAAATAAGGTCACATGTACTTGTGGTGGGTATTTGGCCCCCAGTGTCTCTTTGGTGGATACAGTTCAGTAGAATCTTCAAGGTTTGTTTATGAAGATTTCCTGACTCATAGTTGACACCCTTGTGATATCATAACTAATATTCCCAGTGGGCTCTTTTCTTTGACACTAGTAATGACCAAATCACAGCTATCTGAAGCCAGATGCTCTGTGGCCATGCTCTGGTTGGAAGAAGCCTCTGTGACCTGTTTAGCAAACAGTGTTCCTGTCTCTAAGTGTGTCCTGTGCCTGTCTCTACACTGGAAGCAGAAGACCAGAGTAATGACAGGCCTGCAATAGGAACGTCAGTGGAGGAAGTCTTTTAAAAGAAGATAGGAAGAAAGTCAACTACAGCTTTGATACTTATGTCATGGGAGGTCATTTGTTCCTAGGATCTTTAAGTTGCATGGTAAATGGCCAGCACACAGGGGGAGGTCCAGCCATATGACCACTCTTGCCATAGAGGTATGCAACACTGAAAAGAGGTGGACAGTTCATGTGAAAATACAAAGGTCACTTCCTTCAATAAAACACGAGCAGATAACTCTTACTGTTCATAACGGAACACTGCAGCACCTAACACATGCTTTCCCAGGGCTACAGTAAGTGTACTGGGTCAGATCAGGAAATGAAGCATCAAAATTCCATGGCAGCAAGCATACTGTCAGTGATAAGGAAAGAAGGTGGAGGTAGAGTGTCAGGAGCGGAGTAGGAAAGGTAGAAAACAGGAGCATTTGGGGAAGTCAATTATTCCCACTATGTTATGTTTGTTAAAGGCACATAGGTTGTATTATTTCATCCCAAATCCAGTGGGTGCTATATTTAACTGTTTGTGGCACAAGTAAGTCTCTATATGAAATCTCTTTATCCACAAGGTTACCCCAAGTTAACTTTAGCTGTCATGGATGACTGCATTTCCATCAGAGGGTTAGTCATTCTTTTTAACAGAGAAAAAAAGAAAAGAAAACAGAAAAACAGAGCCTTCTCCTTGACAGACTCTATATGTTCAAAGAAAGTACTTGCCTCTTTTCCTTTGCACTATGTATACAAATCTCTGATTTTATTACACAGCCATAAAGAATGATAATGACATAATAATAATAACACACATTTTAAAAATAAAAGCAAATACAATTGTTCTGTGGAACATTTCAGCCCACGACTAGTTTTCCTCCATATAGTTTCAAATCCATCACTGTGAATCTGAGCATTTGCTCAGGCATCTGGTTGGCAAATGCTGTTGGATAAGCAGCCGCCGGCGGGAAAAAGGCTCTTCCCAGCCTCATGTGTCGGGCCTCTCAAGAGGCGCACACCTGTCACCCTGCAGAGAGTGTCTCAGAAACATGTGGCAGAAGCATCAGAAGGTACAGCCAGAAATGCGAGATTGGGGTCCCCAGGGCAGTGTCAACAGCATTTACGACTTCTGCCTGTGTCCTCTGATGACGGAAGTGCAAGGGACTCTAGGAGTGATTAGGCCATGGAGGGTTTGCTCTCTTGGAAACAGTACCCCTGTACTTCCAGAACCTGGGGTAACCTCAACCCTCAGGGTGTCTGGAGGATAAGGATGCATGTATGCTGCTTCCCACAGCACAGGAAGCCTGCACACAGCGATGCCGGTAAGAATCTCAGTCTCAATAGTTCTCTCTCTCTCTCTCTCTCTCTCTCTCTCTCTCTCTCTCTCTCTCTCTCTCTCTCATGAGTCTGAGAGATTAAGGCACATAGCACTATCATCTATCATCTACAAGGAACTCTTTTTTATACCACTCCATTATGAGACACTTTCCTGAAATGTCATGTTTCTAAGTGAGGAGGTGGTTGAGACAAGTGATTAAATTAATCAGCTGCACCCTAATTTCCTGGTCATTGTAGCCCAAGGAATCAAAATAAAGACTAACTTCCCACCAAACCATCAGGGAAGAAAAGAAAATTACTCTCTTACAGCATTTCTCAAACCTTTTACTCTTGAAAGTAAGAAAAAATTCTTATAGATGTCCAGTTTCAGCACATATTACTTCTGTTGTAAGATTACTTGTACAGGAAAAACCATAAAAGTAGGTAAAAAAAATTCCTTTACTTATAGCTTTTATATAACGGTACAACCAAAATAAATATAAGGTGAAATTTTAGAAAAAGAAAGCTATAAAATTAACACAACTATAATTAATAATGTTACTTTTAATGTGACTTATGCTGTAATTAGTTTATATATATATATATATATATATATATATATATATATATATACACATATATCTCCACAATGACAGTCATTCAATAATCTTCTTTATGTGGTTCATTAATGAATAAAATTAAATAAGTAAAACACTAGTCTCTCATTGTCAATTCTTTCTACATCTGTGTTCCCATACACATTTACAGATATTAGAAATATATTTACAGATATTAGAAATACTTTATAATATTGTGTGATACAGTGGTTTATAACATTGTGTGATGCAGTGGTTTATATTGTGTGATGCAGTGGTTTATATTGTGTGATGCAGTGGTTATTTTCTACCCTGGTATATGAAGGTAACAAGTACATAGGTGAATGAAATTCAGTTCCATTCAAGAAATAGTTCCCAAGGACTACTACAGACCAAATGCTCTGCTCTGTGAGAGATGAACTGGTTTCCAAGCTCCTTCCAATCCATAGGAAGTCCAAAATACTTCCAAATTCCTGAGGTGGGAGCCATGTTGGAAATAGACTCAGGAAGCTAAGAGAAAATGAAGAGCCAAGAAAACTCAGAAAAATAATCCTGGGGGAGATGTACATATTGCTGTAAACTTCATCCAAATAGAAATAAACCGACAGAGCTGCCCAGGCTGTCCTCTCTCTGGACTGGAAGGTTAGAGATAGGGTGACTATAACCTGGGTGGTACCCAAAATATGGCTGCACGAATTGAATTTGAAGTGGATTTGAGTCTGCTACATGTCATAGAATTTGTTTCCTAAACAAATCTGCTTAAGCAAACATCAAAGATATTTCTGAGAAAATAGAACTTGGTAAAATAAATACAGTCCAGCTGACATCAAACTCTGCTCCTGTCAAACCAAACAGGATTTTTTATGTTTCTTGCCTGTAAAGTATTACTGAGGAATCTGTCCAAACAGTAAAAAAAATAAAACCCCACAGTCATTAAATCAAAGTAATTAGAACTCCAGTGATGGGTGAAAGTGGAATCAGATGCTCTGCCTCACTGGGAGTCACCAATTGGCTGGGGTATTTGAAAATCTATGACTTAGTGAATTTAGTCTGCAATGAAGATGGGTTATGCTAAGCTCCATTCTGCCTTTTACATGTAGGAAGTAAATTCTACAGTGAAATTAGATTCTTCAAAGCTATGTGCTGATCCTTTGATTGGAACCTATGGAATTTGACCTCATGTAGAGGCTTGCTCAGATGTGTAATATTTGCCTGGTAAATTGTTCTTGTAAGCCTCTTCCTTAGTTTGGGACTTTCATATCTTTTTTTCACCCAACACCCATAGCAGGGAGGAAATTCTATCAAGCATACTGTAAGCTGCAGATCCGCTCCATCAGAGAGTAAGATGCAATCTAAGCAGAAGGCACAGATGCCTGCAGTACCAAAGGGCACTAAATCTCAAGTTAATTGGAGGAATGGCAAGTGGTTTTTTCTGTTAAGCAGATTTTAACATTTCAAAATGTGTTTCACATCTATTTTTAAACTTGAACTACAATGTGTATTAAAGAGCATACAGTATAAATAAACTAACATAGTAATAGGGGGAAAAACTCCAAAACATGCAACAAAGTTAACCGTAAAAATCCCTGCCTGAATGATTTCATAACAGATAAAATATTTAGCTCAGATCATGATAATAATCTGCAGTGCCACTTTGGTGTTATCTATTAAAAAAAAGAGAGAGATCTGCAATTTTGTGGTGTTTAATAATGTATGGGATTGATGCAGAGTTATAGGCCTTGTATTTCTCAATCAACTATTGCTAAAAATAATGCTAATATCAAACATATATTCACATATCAGGACATACCAGCAAGACCCCCATACTTCTGGTCTAATACATATCATAATCCTTAAAATGAACCCTTGAGTTTTATTACTCCCATTTTATGGAAGAAGAAATTACATAGGCAAATTACCTAAGATCATGCAAAAAACAAATTGTGGGCCTGGAACTTATAATGATCAGGAAGATAAAGTCAGTACAATTCTTCACTTGTCTCCACCACCTCCTCACTTAGAAACATGACATTCCAGGAAAGTGTCTCATAATGGAGTGGTGAGATGATTTCATCAATAGTGAGTTTCAGCCTTTAATTTCAGACTGTTGTATCACCGTGTTATAAATGGCTATTTCTATCCATAACTTACTTCACAAGCATGAGTAATGATGACAGAATTTTAGAACCAAGAAGGGATTTGGAGGAACATGCTTTCCCCAGGGCAGATGATAAGACCAGACTCATATAGAGTGGGCTTGGGCTCCACTTCCATGGGCAGCTGCTCCCAGCAGATTCCCACTGTCCCCACCACATAAGAAGTCAGGCAGCATGCTTTGGGAGGAGCTCGTTCTTTCTCTTGCCTGCCTTCTCTTCTGCTGTTCAGCGATCATGATGGAGACCCCAAGATTACAGTCAGGACATGAGGAGGACAACCCCAATTTACATTCAGGGCATGCTCATGGAGACTCCAAATTCACATTCAGGGTGTGAGCTGGAGACACACATATACTGGGCGGTATACACAAGTGCCTTAGGCAGCCCATCAGTGACTGTGTGGGCCACTGCATCACTTCTATTCTGATTTAAAGTCTACAGCATCATCTGAGTAGAGGGAGCACTCAGAGCCCCCTAACTTATCTAAAACCATCTCCTAGAAGGAAAACTTATTAGCCAATCCCTCACAGTTCCCTAAATGAAGGACCAAGTAGGAGAGGAGAGCTAGACATGGACTGGTTGTTCTTTGTAGCACCGACTGACACACCTCTCTTTCTGGGTGATCCCATGTGACATGCTTGGAGAACTTTGTCTTACAGATTAGCAGCATGAATCATAGCACACCAGATTCTTTGGTTCTTTGGTCACTAGATAAGTCAGTTTTTCATCACTGTGACAGAATAGCCGAGAAAGTCAATTTAAAGATTTATTTAGGTTCATAGTTTTAGAAGTTTCAGCCCTAGCTGGTGGAGAAAGAAAAGAAGATATCCCTTTCAAAAACAAGATACCCCTTTCAAGGACACCCAGTCACCTTTGTCCTCCAGCTGGGCTCCAGACCCTCAGTGTCCACCACACACCAGCAGTACCACACAAACTGTAGCCCAAGCATATGAGTCTTTGAAGGACAAAAATAGGACCACTCTCTGACTTTGAAAGAGTCAATACCTGGTCTACTAAGGTATTTAGACTACACTGGCAAGACAAGACAGCATGACTGGGAAGAAAAGATCTCCACACATCAACCCCATAAAATCTGGACATTTTATTCCTGACAGTGTTAAATAATAGCATAGTTGCAGATCCCTTAATTCTCATTTTGGAGCAGGGTTATCATTAAAGCCAAAATTTCTCTCTCACATCCCAAATTGGGAAGACTGACCATGTGATCCAAGTAATTAACCAGATAATTGTCCTTCAAGATTTGGTATTCTTCCGTAAATAGGCCAAGGAGGCCATCTGCTTCACTTTTATAAAGGAGCTGTCATGCTATGAAAGAGCACGGAGTTTGTTTGATCCTAACACAGGAAAGGCAAAGGGGCCCTGGAAGTCTAATAATGTGTATACATATATGCAAGCTTATGTGAGTCCAGCACAGTGCTGAAGGCATTTTGAGGTGTGCATTTCCACAGGCATTTTCTCCTTTTCAATAAAAATGCTGTGGGGTATCTGGCCATGAGATACTTCAAAAGTTGGAATATTTTTGTACTACTGAGAGTGTCTTAGTTACTTTTCTCTCCTTGGTGGAACAAAATACCTGACACCCAAAATCAAGGAAGGAAAGGTTTATTTAGCCCACAGTTTGTGGAGGTTTCAATTTGTAATCCACTGTCTCCAAGGCAAAGTGGCGTATGGCAGAGGAGCAATCCTTCACGGCAGTGGAAGACAGCAAAAGCAGCAAGAGCACAAAAGCAATAACGGAACAAGTCTCTTTTCCTTCCTTATATTGTTAGCAGATTGCCTGCCCCGGGGTGCATGTAGCACTCACGCCATCTCCCTCCCGTCCTCTTGCACAGGCTCAGAATGTTTACAAAGTAAGGAGCCTGGCCCCCTGTTGAGTCATTTAGCTAAACTTCTAAACTGTTCAAGCTGACACAATGAATCAACCATTACAACATCTTGGATCATAAACAACTGCACTAGGTTATGTCCTATACACCCCAAGATGAGCTACTTGGTTAAGCTTCTAAATTTCCCAGCCATTTCTGGGATTAAGTGCACTGAAAACCTACCCCAAACCTAGTTTCCAGACACTAGATCAAGTTGACACAATGTATCAACCATTACAGAGAGATCATGATATCTACCAGCAGAATAACAAGTATCAGACCCCAATGTGGCCACAGAGCAGTGGCAAACTGAGAGGTTATGTTCTTCAAAGTTTTGGTCTCCTTACTTTTAAAATAAGAAAGGGAAAAAATAACATATTCACCAGTTTATTCTGAGTTGTAATTGGATTTTATACATGAAAATACTCAATTAGACTGGAAAAATCAGTGAAAATTCTGTTAATAAGCTGACATAGGTGAGAAGTAGAATTAGTAAACGTAACTCTTTTTTCCTCTACCATTCTTTCAACAGGATTCTTTCCATTTATAAGTTCCTTCCATAATTTTAACTTGTAATGCAATTTTGATCAAGAAATTCTACAGTAATTACAATTATCAACTGAATCAGTTGTTCATTTTGGGCCTATTTATTTAAAGCCCATGTTGTATTGAATTTCATTTACTAAAATAGAAATTATGTCAAAACACATACAAGAAATGAAACATTGCAAATGATCCTAGCTCTCACCCCAGAATGCACATGGCAATGTGGGGGTTTAACCACTTCCTTGATTCTTTCTTTTTCATACTGAAGGAATATACTGCTTATCACAGCCATCGTCTATTGTTTTCATTTTAATTTTTAAGAGAGGTCTCTTTAGTTCTGTCAGTATCACTGATATTCTATTTATTTACCATATGGAATTTTTAGCACCCAGGTTGTATTTTGGAAGGCTGGTAGCATAATAAATCATTGGCTCTCACATTTTGTAGTGAAAATTGAAACACACAACATTGTCTATAATATAGTTAAAATCACCTGAGGTATGACCAGCCATTTCTGGGATTAAGTACACTAAAAACCTACCCCAAACCTATTTTCCAGACACTAGATTATTTTTAATATGATGTGTCTTAGTTTGGGCCACTATAATAAATTACCATAGACTGGGTAGCTTCAATAACAATCATAAATTCTTACCATTCTGGAGGCCAGAAAGTCCAAAATCAATGAATTGAAAGATTCTATGTCAGATGAAATCCGTGTTTTCCTCATGTACAACTGTCTTCTCATACTATCTTCATATAGTATGGCAGGAATAGGGCAGGAGCCCTCTGTGATCTTTAATGGGTTCCACTCCCTTGACTGTATGCCTACATCCTAAACAGGGACTGAGGATTTCAGGATATGAATTTTGCAGGGGCACAATTCAGATCGTAAAACCAGACCAGAGATGTAAAAGAAAATCAAAATCTAGAATTAGATACAGGTGAAAACTGAACTACAGTCAATGTCTCAAGGTCTAAACTAAGATCATAAATACTCTTTCCTTTGGCGAGAATGTTGTTTTCTGTTAAATGGCAAATCCATTCAATCACACTAAAATATCAAGTCAGTTTTGTAAAATAACGAACTATTGGAATTGAAATCAAATCCTAACTCAGGTAGACTTATCTAGGAACTAAACATTATGATATACTGCCAATGTTATAGACAGTAATCTTTCCAAAGTTAATTTAACTTTCATAAACTTCACTTTCAGCACTTATAAAACAGAATAATAAAAACCGTGAGACAATATCATAAATTCAAATAAGATAATAAAGATAGGTAGTATAGTGCTCCCCCTTTAACAGTAAGGAATATCTCCCAAGAACTCCCATGGATGCCTAAAACGTTGGATAGCACAAGCATAGATATGTCTTTCCTATACATATGTTTATGCCTACAATAAATTTTTATTTATAAATTAAGCACTTTAAAAGATTAACAAGAATATCTAATGATAAAATAAAATTATTAAAACAATGTATTGTTGCAAAAGTTATAAAAAATATTATCTCTATGTCTCTCTCTCTCTTTCCTCTCTCCCCCTGTCTCTTCTCATGAATTCATGTAGAATTCATCACTTTTTTTGACTCTCCATGTGTTTGGACTGCAGTTGACCACAAGTAATAGAAACCATAGAAAGTGAGATACTTAAAGTGGACATTCTACTTGCTACAGAGAAGGTGACAAATGTGAATCACTGACCTCTTCCCATGAGAAAGATACTTAGGTCCTCAATCTATACTGAAGAACATCAGCACTATCAAGATTTCCATCATCTTGTGGTCCTTATTTTCTTGTCATATTGCAAAAGGTTCCACAACAGAATACTCAGGAACAAGATTCCTTAAGAGGATAGTTTCTCCATGGTGTATTGATCGCTTTTCCATCCCTGAGATACAGCACCCAATATCTACAACTTGAATAAGGGCAGGATTAATGTGGATCCTGGATTCAGGGCATTCAGCCCATGGTTGGCTGGCACTGGTGCAGAAACATCATGGTAGATTGTGTGGGAGAAGACAATGCTTAATTCCCGATGGTTGGGAAGTAGAGCAGGGGAAAGGCCAGAGAGCAAAGGCTCAGGTACCATATCTCATACCCCAGCTAATGCCTCCATGGCCCACCCAGACACACTAATCCCCTGGTCAGATCCCAAGCCAGTGGAGTGGCCAGGATAAAGCTTAGCCACCACACATGAGGCTGAATTCCTTGGTTATACCTAAATATCTATCTTGCCAGTGCCTAAATTCTAGAATGCCTAAAACATGAAACAATATGCTGAAAAAGACCAAATGGAGGTGTTTCAGAGTCCCTAGTTGCTCAGGTTTTGAGTGTTTCTGTAGCTCAGACTGACAAGAATGGCAGTTAAAGCCTCGGCTACCTAAGAGCATTTTCCAACCTGGCTGCGAGTCTAACCCCAGAAGATTCACCCCACAAACCAGGAGACAGTAACACATCAGAGTCCATCACAACACTCAGAAATATCAGTGAGAAAGCTAGAACAACTTCATTTGCTTCCTGAAGCAATGTAAGTGCAGATGTTCTAGAATGTTCCTTCTCAAACATTCCTGAAGCAGGTTAAGTGTGGATATTCTAGAATAATCCTTCTCAAAGAGAAAGGAGCAGGAACAGAAGGAATAAAATATTGTCAGACAAAAGATATTCAGTCTTTGCTTCTTGCTAAACATCTAGATGCTAAACCAAATCTCCAAAGACAGAGCCACCTAAGGCCCAGTACCTGAACCAGGGAAGCCAGCAGCCTCTTGGCCTGCTATACATGTCCACAGCCTACCTTTCCCTCACTGTGGGATGAGAGAGTTTTCTGATCCACAATAGAATGGTATTTCCATTAGGAAGATTGAGAAACCCAGGGGATGTTTGAGACTAACATTATGAGATGTCACCATTGAAGTCTTCATTGATCTTGGTGTAAACCTTCTTTTTCATTTTTATTAGGAGGACAGTAGAAAAGCAGGCTGGATATATTTTGAAGATAATTTACTTGGGGATTCAAATTCCCTATTAGACTATCACAACTGTCTCCTGTTATCTTTTATACAGTACTAAGCTTTCTCTTGTCTAACTACGAAGACAATGTGCTCAAACATGGATGCTCATTTCAGCTGTTAAAAATAAATTTAAACATTAAAAATATACACATTGAATGATAAAAACATAAGGAATGCCTGCACTTCTTGAGTGCTTCTGAGATTTTAATCCTATCTTCTGTTATCTACCTTCTGTTACCTGCTTGGATATATGTTCAAAATCCAGGCTGGATGGACAAAGACTTTCCTGAATCACACAAAATTCAATTCACTTGAAATCCCCAAAGATCAGAGACCATTCTTCCTCTGCCTGTGGGGGAAACAAGTACTCTGACCTGCACAAGTCGGATGTCTAAGTGCTACTGGGGACTTAAGCTGGGGCAGAGCCTCCTCAGCATCTCAGTTATGATAATCTCCCAGCAATGCAGACCCCATTCCTACTAGGAGTGGAGTGGATGGAACAAAATCCATACCTTCCCTTAGGTGAGAGACTGCTGGTGTCTACACTGATATATCACACATGCCACAAACACACACATGTTCACTCATACTGACCACAAATACATGTAAATTTGTGTTCATGAATCACAGGCATACACATATGTGCACATTCATATGCTACACACATATATGTGTATACATCCCCATGTTACACATACTTATGTACACGCACACAATCATATCTGACAAACACACACATGAGCTCACATTCACACATATTTGTAGTTACAGTGTTATATGGTTCCACAGTCACACACACACACACACACACACACACACTATGATTACCCAGACTTTCCCACAAATTACCACATTCCTGACATCTCTCTCTCCAAGAAATTGTGAAAAGCCATTTCATAATGTCTATGAATGCCAGTGTAGAACTGTCATGTAGGCTGATGTGCTGTTCAACTATCCTCTGCCCACTGAAAACTTTGGGTTTAAAGTTAGAGCCCACGTGTCATGACTAGGCAATGATGCTGTCCCCCCTTGCCTTACCAGTTTACTCAGTCTGCTTGCTCAGTGCCCAGTGCTAGCTGTGTCTCCCCAGACTATAATGAGGGAAGACTTGGGTGACTCTGCACATGGCTAGACATGTGCATGCCCTGTGGCAGTGCTCCTGGGAGATCATCTCCCCTCCCCTGTACTTTCCAATAATTATTATTAGTTTAACCATAGAGGAGAGGAAACATAAGATATGAAAATAAATGGTGACTCACTCTATTATGTTAGTTATTACCATTTGGGGGGATATAACCACCCAAATAAAAATATTCATAATTACCAATAGTCTAAGGATATCTCCACTGCCATTTGGGGAAATGACACATTTCCATCCTTAATTCCTCCATTACTCCCTTCATGAACAATCCAATCACAAAGCTTGTAGACACCAATGCAGAATAACGAGCAAGGGAGAGTCAAGAACAAGAGATCTTGAAAGTCTTCCAAACCCTGAGGAGAGAAGGAAGTCAGGAAATGGATGAGACCCCAGTCTGGAGAGGAGAGCACCAATCAGGGGTGGGAGCCATGTGCCCATGTGTGGGGAGGGGTCATCCACTAATGAAAGGGTGACAGAAGTGATCCTCCAACTCTCTGGCATGCAGAATTCTGTTACCGTGGAGGATGGATCAGATAAGAATATAAAATAACATGCACTGTTAGCATTATGAGAGTTGGGATTTTTGTTGGTAGGAAAGGAGTTATAACATGAGAAACAAAGTAAACAAGAACAAACTCAGCAGAGTGGGCCTGAACTCAGTCATCAGTGTGGACTCCTGGTTTTAACATGCAAATACATACACAGATCTGTACCAATAGGTATATACACGTGTGTGTATCCACATGCATTGTAACCATTAATTGTGATTGGCCATTTGACTGGATTAATGAACATCTAGCAGATTAGTAAAAAATACTTCCAGCTATGTCTAGGGATATTTCCAGGGATGACTGGCTGATAGGCCAGCCAACTGGGGAAGGACACCCACCTTGACTGAGTTGCACAAACCAGTAAGCTTGTGTCTTGTGTAGCATAAAAGGGAAAGAAGGAGGTAGCTGGCACATGGTTTTTGGAAGCGCCATCCTATTAAGGAGTTGCATCATTTGCTGTTGCCATTATCTGTGGATATCAGACTCCAGCTTCTTCAGCCTTTCAATGTGAGCTATCACCAGCAACTCTCTAGGTACCTACCAGGTCTGGAAGTCTAAGTATAACACTGCTTCCTTAATCCCTCTTGTTCTGTGTTCTTGGGATGTGCAGCTCCTGGATCCTCCAGGTTTCCAGCATGCAGAGAGCCATTGTGGACTCTCCTACCTCTGACCCTGTAAGTTACCTAATAAAACCCTTTGCATAATTCTACATATATATTTTATTTATCCTATTCCTTAAGAGAATCCTCACCAATATATGTATTCTTCAGCTCTGTCCACTGAAAGTCCCTGAGTGCTATAAGGCACCAGCAGTCAGGGTACACATAGTACCAGAACTTGGTTATAAAAATAATTTTCTGTTAAATGTAACCAGGGCTGCAGAGAAGTGGCTGACCAAGGAGAACTCAAAATAAGCCTGGAACATCTCATGCAGCCAATGAGAGATACCAACATATCAAAAAAGGGGGCTGGGGATATAGCTCAGTGGAATAAGTGCTTGCCTAGCAAGTGCAGGGTCCTGAGTTCGATCCCCAGTACCGCAAAAAAAAAAAAAAAAAAAAAAAAAAGCCAACATATCAAAAAGATCCAGAAGCCACAGTATGAAGGGCTGACAATCTCTGGGACAATCATCAAAATGAACACTGACAGTCAAGGTTTAGAATCCACTGAATGAACCTGAAGACATAAGTTCTTGTTGTTATAAATAAGTGAACAACCTACATGTCTGTTAAGGAATGGAATTTTTGTTGTGCCAAAGCTAGGGTCCCAAAACACTTGTCATTTACCAAAATGTGAAACTGTGTGTTGGAGATGCAGAAACCTGAGAGATAACACCTTGATCAAGTGATCAAAGCATTGGGACTGATCAATCTTATGCTGGCATTTATGGGGTCACTCTGTGAGTTTCCTGCTAAACTCACCTGGGTAAGATTTTGTGTAAACAATGAGACAGCTCTAACTCAAGGACCACACTACACAAGGACAACTAGAAGTCTTTGAAAATAGCCAGCTTAGGAATACAAGTTTGTAGAGAATGAAGGAGACATTGCTCCCAAGGGCAACAGACAACTCTGAGATAGCTCTTTTTTCTACAAAAGACACCAGTGACCATTGGAGGTACCAGACTGACTGTGGATTGGACGACAATTATTTATTAATGCAAATTTCATGAATTTTCCAGAGTTAGGTAAGAAAATATCCTGGCTTGCAGATAAAAAATAATATACTAAAGTACCCGGGAGGAATGAAGCACCACAATCCACTCCGATAATTTTGGGCAGGACTGGAGATTACCCCCACGTTCTTCACATCTCCAACACCTTTTCTTACTTTTTGAGACAAGGTCTATCTAAGTTGGTGAGTTTCCCAGACTGGGCTGCAACCTGTAATCTTCCTGCCTCTACCTCTCAGAGTGTTGGGATTCAAGAGTGCACCACTACAGCTCGTTTATTCTCAAATGATTTTTAAAGGGCTACTTATAACTTTTATGAAAGTTTGAGAAGAATTAAAAATTTGCAAGATAATATGCAAACATAAAAAGGTTCCATTTAGTTTAACTGCTTCCATCAGAAGTTTTCCTCCTGTTTTAATTTATATAGTTCAGATACATTGTAGACACAAGGAATTCGCCAAATTCACACAAATGAATTAGTGAATAAAGAAAAGATTTGCTTATCATTTATAAGCTTTCAGTTGACAGAACTGCCTTTTAAAAATTTCTGACCATTCTTTTAAAATCTTATCAGCACTAGTAACTATTTACATAATATTGAAATTAAATTTCCACTTATGCTTATGAAATTTTCAGGCATATATCTATATCAATGCATAATTTATTATAAACTCAGCTGCAGGCAACAAAAACCCAAGTAAACTGGGTAAACATATTGGCTTTTACTATCTGTCATAGCAGGCCTTCCAAGGCAAACGGGTTCCAGAGCTCATTAGATGGGTTGATCTTCAGCCTAAGCTGGGACTTGAATGTTTCTGTCTTTTTTCTGATCTCTCCTCAGCATGTGGGATACAGCCAGATTTTCCTCTAATGTCTGGCATAAGGAAACAAATCCGTCTCTAGTGCCTGCTGAAGAGCACACACCTGCCTACAACTTGTCTTTAACTTAGAGACAACAGTGTCAGGTATCAGACCTCAAAATTACAAGATAATATATTTATGCCGTATGACACTAAAATTTTGATAATACGTTACAGTAGCAATGAGAAAATAATACAAATGGAGGAAGAAAGTCCAGATTTGGGTCTGCCCTTTGTCAGATGTAAGTTGTAAGCCATATCAATTCATCTCTCCAAACCCAGTTTCCTCCTCAGTAGAATTGGACCTTGGCTAGTAAGCTTCAGCCATTGTGAATATGAGGGGAAGTTATTTACTTTGCAAATATGTGTTGGTGCCTTTCTGCATGGAAGGCTCTAGGTTGGTCACCAAGAGTCTCCTGCAAATGTCACCAAACTCACTGTTCCATCCTTCACACTGGTTCAGAGCCTCTACCCCATATCTCCAAAACCAATAATGCAGACTGACATGTCTGCCTTCTCTCTGCTAGTTCTTTTCCTTGGTTTTCTCCTCCTTCGGAATACATCTATGCTTACATGGCTGTCGCTCAGATAATCCAGGATTACCTGTTTTAAGATCAGCCAATTAGCAACATTAATTCTACCTGAAATGTTAATTTCTGTTTACGGTGGATCTTAATGTATTCTTGGGTTGTGGAGATTCAGGCATAAGCAATTTTGGTGGAAAGGGACATTATTCTGCATACAACACCATTACTCTATTACTGCTATGAAGAACATTGTGATCTTTCCAAGCACACATGACCAAAGTATCTGTTCACCTGATCTACATGCATGGAATCGGTACACCCCCTTCACCTGGTCAGCCTCAGGCTCAAGATTCAGTAATAAGAGAACAAAACAACAGAACAGAATCTAATTTCCACCCCCTAAGAGTTATCCTCAAAGCTGTGAAAACACTACTGTATTTTCAAATTTAGAAGACATAAATACACCAGGAAGTAGTTGATGGTGTGGATCAAGACAAAATAAAATAAAAAATTCTAAGAAGGTGGCTTTCCATGATGGCTGACTGCTCTCATCCTGGAAATTTGAGGCTGTTGTCACCAGCTGTCCAAACAGCTTCTTGCCCTTCTGTGACTTATCCTGGGTCATCCCTTCTGCACCATGACTGATGTGTCTTCAGGAGGAACATTACAGATTGAAGCAGCCTGGATAGAAAGCCTGGTTCCTTCTCTTCACTACTGAAAGGACTGGACTTAAATGTCCAGAAAGCTAAACTGTCCCTTTAATAATGGTCTCTCACACTCATCCCATGACCATCTATAGAAGAGCTTTCCCTGGTGGCTGTAGCTCTAAACGAGCTCATGTGGAGCAAAGCTGAGCCCAGGCTATGGTGAAGTGTCTGACTCCCCAAGGAGACCCTAGCCACCCAACATATCTCAGCCCACACCCTTCCAACCCAGAGATGTGTGACTGGTGCACAATAAATATTATTTTAAGGCACCAGATTTGGCCCTGGTTTGTTGCACAGTAATACTGTGGCAACAAATAAATTATATACCAAGATATATGTATAACCTAAAGACCTAAAATAATTTGTAACCCATATTTTTCTCAGATAAGCTATAGGTATAATAGAGTGCATATTTACCTTACTGTATATATAAAGGGAGTCTCCTACATTTTTCATCTTAAGATAATAGAAGGATAATTGGCAAATATAGTAAATGTTTAAGGTATGAATTTTATCCCATCCTTATGAATGTATGATTCTATGTGTATCATACATGGCCAACTAGACTTTCTACATCATTTAATGTACAATGAGTTAGAGTCAGGCCATAATTTACTCTACTCAGTAAGAATCCATTGCAGAAAACCAACCAAAAGAACTAAAACATAAACTTGGCTATTATTTTTGTGTGGCTTTTAGAAATACAGCAACTTGCAATATACTTTATTCATATTATCTCGTAGTACTTAAACTATTTTTTAAACAGAGTATATCAAAGCTACAGAAAGTGGATATGAGGGAACAGCTAGTGAGTCTAAATGACACCTGTCCAACCCTGTCAGTCTGCTGTTAGTAGCTATGATAAAATATCTGAGGTGATCAACTTATAAGATTGAAAGGTTTATACTGGCTTATAGCTTCTGAGGTTTCAGCTCATGGTCAATGACCCCTCTTGCTTTGAGCTTGTGGGGGCAGAGTACACTGTGACAGGAGCACCTGGCCAAGGAGAATGCTCACTTCGTGGCAGACAGGAAGGAAGGAAGAGAAACAGGAAGGAGTCGGGTCCCAATATTCTCTTCCCTGGGCCTGTCCTTAGTGACTTAACCTCCTCCCTCTAGGCCCCAGCTCTTAGGGATTACAACTCCTCCTGACAACCTCATAAGCCAGGGACCAAGCCCTGAACATGTGGGCCTTTGGGACCACTCAAGAGTCCAGTAGTCATTTACAAAGTTCTCAGAAAGTAATTTATCTCTCCAGCTTCAAAGCAGCCCTGTGAAACAGTGATTATTTACCTCAGTTTAAAACATCCAACTGAGAGAATGTATTATTTGGCAAATTATTAATTATTAATGGTAAAGTAGAGCTTCAAAGTTCTTATCCTTAACTGTGAAACCTGTACTCCGGCTTTAATAGCCATAACGTAATATGTGTTATGACATATAATTATTCAATATAATATATATTATGTAATATTTATAAAGCACCTAGCAAGACAAAAATCAATAGAAAACATTTCTTGTGTATTTATACTAGTATTTCCTTGATATACTCCTAACCACTTCTATATACACACTTTCAAATACATAGACATTAAACTAGGTGACATGTTCTCTTGCATCATACAAAAACCTGAGATAGCACTGTAAACAAAGAAATTTAACGAATATTGAGATGAATCCTGTCTCAGAATAAGGATACACAGCTTTCTATATATACGTTAAGGTCAACTTTATAGTTTTTTCTGAGTTTCACCGTGCGCCAAACATTTAGTTTCACTAAACAAATGTGGCTGAAGAAACATCAAAGACATTATTGATACAGCAGCATTGGAGAAAATAAATTGGATCCACCTGACTTTAACTGTAGACCTGTCAAATAGAACAGAATTTTAATATGTCTTTTCTGCTACATATTACTGAGGAATCTGTCTGATCAGTAAAGACTAAAATCCCACAGCTATTATATCAAAGTAATTAAAACCTCAGTGATGGGTGAAAGTGGAATCAGATGTCTTTCCTGAAAGCTATTAAGTACCTAAAGTATGATTTTGCAAATCTTGTGCATGGGTTTGTACACTTATTAAAAGAAATGTGTACCCTTATAATAAAGCCTGTCAAGTCAAATTTATTAGGGACCAGTACAAGATAATCATATTACTTTCAAAGGAATATAACATTAAACTTAAAAATATGAGATGAATATACACTATAAATTTTAATGAAACTTTCAAGAGTTATACAATAGATCCATTGCTTAGAGTGTGAAATTGTTCCCTAATATTGCAAACTTCACAGGAAACAGCCTTAAAGTTTATATGCCTAGCTTGGCTGGACTGGTAATGTTGCTGTGAAATGTATGTTATAGTAATGAGTGTACTATGGAATTATCCAGTCTTGTAATTTATCATTCAATAGCTAGAAGAAAGGGGTATTTTGTTTTGCTTTGCTTTGCTTTGCTCAGATTGTTAAGGATTTTTTTGTCTTCACTGGAAAGCATAATTAGTTGAGTAATGTAATAAGTTCCATACCAACTCATATGTCCTCACTGACTCCAGTTAAATTATGGGAACATGTCTCCAGGTGAGAAATGGCATGAATTACACTAGCATTCCTTACAATGACAATTCTGCACATGCAGGGTGTGCAGTGAGGTCTTGCACATTTTTTCTGCCAGCCTTTTAGTATAGTAGTAGGAATAATGAAAACTAAAGCCTGGGCAGGTGGCAAAAATGGCCTTGCTCGTCAAAGCAGAGGGTATTACACAAAATAGGCTCAGTACTCAAATGTTTTAAAACTTTATTGCAGTCAAAGACACACTGCTATTAATCCACTTCAAATCCTCTCCTCATTTCGAACACATTCGTACCATTACCCTAGCCACTTTCTGCAGCAGCTCTGGCCCTCTTTCCTGGGTGTTTCAGTCTTGTTTTCCTGGCTACCTTGATGTTCTGAATGGGCTGAAAGAATTTCTCTTTCATGATCATTTTGACTTTATGGAAGAACCAGAAGTTACACAGCGCCAGGTCCGGTGACTACAGTGGATGAAGACGCAGTGTCACGTTTTGATGAGCTGCCTTTCTGTAGGATGGTGCTGGGCAGAAACGTTCATCATATTTTTTATCCCACCTCAAAGACACTCAGGAAGGACACCTTGCCTCAGAAAGTGGCAAGGACAGTGGGATAAATGTGTTCAAAATGAGAGGGAGGATTTTGAGACAGAGTCAATGACAATGTGTCTAAAATTTAAATACTGTATACTTTGACCACCCCCTATGGAGCATATGAAGTTAATGGTAAGCATGCACTCTGTTTCTCAGTGGTTTTCAAGGGCTCTTTCTCCTCCTAGGTGTTCACCATCTCTGCTCCTATAGGGTGTACCTGATCCCACAGCACCAAAGCCTCAGCACATCTGTCTAAGCTGGATTCCTGGCTCCGTGAGTCAAGAGCCATTACCTCCTCAAAATAAAAACCAATTCTACAAGTTCCAACATCTATCCTTATTAGGATCTAAGTAAATTTTATTCAAATAGCTTTAAGTAGCTTTCAGATGCGCACTCAATGGTGCTAATGAGCCCTATGGAGGCCCTGTGAAGGTCACTCCATCTTTTTAAGCCCTTTGATATTTTCCTTTAGCCTAGGGCAAATTGGGAACATTCCCCAAATTTAATCTGATGAAGTGTTGTACAGCAAAACTACTTTAGGTGAGTACAGTTCCTCTAAGATCGACAATCAAAATATACATGTGTGTATAAACATATATTTGTATACTTTTGCATAAGCTTTAAGTTTTCTAATGTTTCCAGCTGCACCTCAGGCATCAAACTCTTAATCCTCCTGTTGAGTCTCCTCAATCTTCATTACATCACTCAGTAGATTTTAAACATTATTTTCCCCCTGCAACTGTGAGAAGCAACTAAAATATATTGTCTGTATAAAGAAATAACATTCTCAACAAATGTTGCAATATGAAATTGTTCAGGATGTTCTATCACCAAGAGTTTTCAAATTAATCTCAGTAGAAAAAAAATGTAGTTTGCAAAGGAAGAATAAAAATATGTACATGAATCATTGATATTCTGTTGCATAATCTGTTAACAAAACTCTGTAAAAAGAAACACTTTGATAAGTTGTGGCTGGTGGAGTATACATTTCTGATTCTTCATTATCCTTTGGAAGTATGGTCGTATTCTTCATTTTGTTTTCACAGCATTAGCTACATCATGGTATAGGTTTTTCAAATAATGTGAAGTATTTCAGCCTCAGAAGTTATCTTTATTACTTACGTAATTATTTATCTGTGTGTATGATACCAAGGATAAAGAAGATAGAATAGACCACCTCAGGTCCTGAGAAAATCTTAAAACTTAATTTATGTTTACAAAGAACCTGCAATTCATCATTTATGATTTCTAAGTTATTAATATACTATATTTTTAATAAAATATGCATCATCCATTTAATAAAATATATATCATCCAATCTCATCACCGTACTCCAGTTCATACTCACCAGACATTGTCTCAACACCAGCGACCCTCCTCTATCTCCACCAACACATCACTACTACTGGCAAGGTGCTCTCTTTCCCATTACACAGGTGGGCCTTGGCTGGAGTCCTGGGGAAATAAAGATGTCACCTCTTCTGGGCTGTGTCTCCCCAAAGCCTCATAGGGTCACCGGGTGGGCTTCTAGAGTTTATGATTGATTCATCGTCCAATGCTGGGATTATGGGTGTGAGTGCTACACCCATCCTGGGGCAGGTAGTTTGCATACATTATAAGGGAAGGAAAGAAGTTTGCTCTGCACACCTGGTCCTCCCCTTTTGTTCTTGTTGCTTTTGCTGTTTTCTGCTTCCATGAACTTTTACCCTCTGCCATATACCACTCTGCCTTGGAACCAGCTGATTATGGACTGAAACCTCCACACACTGTGAGCTAAATGAACCTTTCCATCCTTAATTCTGGGCTTTGGGTTTTTTGTACCAGCAATGAGAGAAAAGTAACTAAGATATTACCCAAAGGAAAGAAGTGTTTTTATGTATTCCAATTGATTCTTTAAGGTCTTTTTCAGGCAAGAAACATACATTCACTCCAAATTTTCACCTTGGCCTTCCACGATAATACAATCACTTACTTCAACCGTAGTAAAGCTACCTTGGAAAGAAATGTAAGTATCCCACCGAGGATGTGACTACATGACTTGAAAACAGTGAAACATTGTGTCTTGTTGTGTCTAATAATTTTTAAAAACTCAGATGAGAAATATATGAATATACATATATAAACAACATATATGTGGACACGTGTACATAGGAAGAGGGAAGGAGGAGGCGAAAGCAGTCCCACTTTATCTTCATGTTAGGATCTCATGTTTGTCATTTTGTTCTGTCACTGCAGTCACTGAAGTCACTTCTTTACCAGAGAGATCCTTGTATTAACTGCTGGTCTATTCATGTAAAGTTTCCACAACCTATAACTTAAAGTCAGCACTCCTTCATGTGACATATTAAAAGGTTCATCTATCCATTTTTCGAACTCAACCCATTTCTCTTCCCAGCTTTACTGAACTGAACTGAGTGCTGTTCCCATGGTGCTCAGTGCTCTTTCCTGCTGGGTACCTTGGGTCCTCCTCTGTTCTCAGCCTCAGCTCTCGCTTTCACGTCAATCCCTGTCCTAGACTCGTCACCAAGCTGGCGGACACCCATTCATCACCTTCAGAGTTAGCTTAGGTGTGAACTGAGCCTCTTCCTTGCTCTAGGTCACGTGTTCTTTAGAACTACTGGGGCTCAGCACTTGTGCTCAGTGGTCATCCAGAAAACATTTGGAAATGAGGTATTGGAGTGTCTTTCTTTGGACTTAACTTTTCTATTATGGAATGTATAATTCCAGTTGTCCTACAATGGACAGGAGGACTACCCTAGAGTAAGCCATGGAGGAAGTGTGATTATGCAAATTACTGATTTCTGTGCTTTTAACCAAGATATATGACAATTTCCCCCAAGGACTTACTTTCTGACGGTCTTCTTTGTATACTCTAGGTCTCTGCACATGACTTCAGTCGCAGCCACTAGAACATCTCTCCAGGTCCTATCTCCACTTGAAATATTGACTATTCCAAACATTCTGTGAGGGGATAACCAGCTACTTTGCTGTCCTCCTTAATATGGAACAAGGTGTTTCATTTTATTCAATCTCCTTCTGTCAAAAATATCCTTTTCTTTCCCTTTCTGTGATTCCTTCTCTGAAATTTCAAATTATTTTTTCTATTAAAAAATTTAATCCTCTTTGGCTTTTATTCCAAAAGTCATGCAGGATAATATCTGAAAATACCCAGAACTACTAGCCTTTTAAAACTTATCTGTGGAAGGTAGCCATGATTGTGAAGAAAATGTTTTCTTTCTGATACATAATTCATTTTTCTTAGTCTTGTTTTCTAGTTTACCCCTCTTTCCTTCCTAGTTAGTTTCTCACTTTTAAGTGGCAGCACCTGTTTCGGTTAGTAAGTCTCCTATTCTTAGAATTTTTTTGTTACTAGTGTGCTCAACTGTCAAACAACTCAAACTGTCAACTCAAAAAAAAAACAACTAAAACAAAAACCTGGTGTTGTAGTGCATGCCTTTAATCGCAACACACTGGTAGGCTGAGGCAGAAGGATCACAAGTTTGAGCTCAGTCTGTGCAACTCAGCATGATATGATTTTAATAAAATAAAATGAAATATTGGGGTTGTAACTTAGTGTGAAGGCCCTCGGTTCAATCCCTGTACTGTAAATTCATAATAATAATATTACATATATATATGATTATATTATTATTATTGCTGCATAATGAGAGCCTGAGCATTCTCCTAAAAGTTCCTGTATTTCTTTTTTTTTTTTCCAGTTTTGATGTTTGATGAGTTCTCGTTTGCAGTGCACAATGGTCACATTCACTGTGGGCTGCTGGCGTGTGCACAGGATGTAGCTCAATTATTTTACTGCCCCCCGCCCCTCCATCTCCTGGTCCCCTGCCCTTTTCCCCTGTTTCCCGTTGTCAGTTTTTATTTGCTCTTTATTTATAATTAGGGTTTCTCATGTAAGAGAAATCACAGGTGTGGATGAGCCATGCCCTTGCGAGATGTGTTACTTTATTATTATCTGTAATTCCAGCCAAACAACCATACTAGTTTATCAGGTAAAACATGGACATGATGGAACTACAAAGCAACGACTTCACCTCCCAGAATACGTGATTTATAACTAGAATCATGTTCATAGACATTGGGGTTGTAGTTACAGAGGAAGAAGCGACTTTAGCTCACGTATGGCCCTTACTAGCAGCTGTTCTCTCCACCTGACCGACAGGTTACCTGAGCCATCCTCTTGTCTAGGGAAAATCTTTGGTTCTCCCACTAATCTAAAGAGGGACTATGTTGCAATGCTGATACAAACATGAGAAATGATGAAACAATTAGAACCACACCACCACATGTCTTCAGGCTGACAGGCCACTAAGAAGAAATGTCTTTCCTGAGTGCCTCTCAAACATCACAGGACACACCTGGGGAGCTAGTCACAAAGGATAAAGGATGTCTGTCTCTTTAGCACTGGGCACATATTCAGATTTAGGCAGCTGGTGAGGGACCAGGGACTCAAGTCTTCATCAAGCTCAAGATTCTGAAGTGAGTGGTGGCAAAGAGCACCAGGAAGCCCTGCTTCATGAGGGTGCGGCTGCTGGCAGCCTTCATGCCTAAAAGAAGTGGGGGCGCTCATGTGCCCTAAAATTTCCATTTCCTTACCATAAACCCCTCCTCTGAACAATATCTCACAGTCAAAGGGCCACTGCTAATTGTGGAGTTGAGGGAGGAGACATCCAGCTGATCCTAAACCAGCGTGAGCCTGCATGGTGTCCGTGGGAACACAGAACTTATGCTCTAGGGAAAGTGGACCAACTCAACAAGAAGAAGGGATAGGTTGCAGAAGTCACCAGAAGCTGAGCAGGGAAGGGCTGTGATATATGTCAACAAAACATGGAAACCTGTTACTTATAACACTAGTGAAACACACTTATGCTCTTGTCTTCTGATATATATACATTTTTTTTTAACTTTTCAGATAAGGGATTTGTGCTCACACCTAAATTCAGACTGTCTCCTTGGTTTTCCTTCTTAATTTTTAGGAAACTAGTGAGACCTCATCTCAAAGTTAAAAAGATAAAAGTAAAGATATTCAGGGATGTAGCTCCCTGAATCAGAGTACAGGTACAGAGGCCCTGGGTTCAATCATGAGCACCCCTTGAAAAAAAATTAGTCTATTTATGAAAGGTATGTTCATATCCAGGTCACTTTGTTATTACAGAAGTTAAAAGACAGAAGTAAACAAGACATCTGCTTGACATTAGCATAGTATAAAAGAGACATTAGGTTAGTATAAGACACAGTGGAAATTCTGCCATCCTCTAATTGCTCCTAGGAGAGTTGCAAGACCACAGTTAAAGTAAATGGTGAAAATTAATCTATGTGGCTCTGAATCTCCCTAAAACGCTTCCAATTTCCAGCATCAACATGTAACCTGAGTGCAAAATAGAACTCCCCCTCATCGTGGTGCAAGCAAATGCACATATACACAGGCTGTCACAGGGTCTGGATGTGCAGCTGTCCAAAGGTGCAGACTGGCCTCCTGTAAGCTGAGCTCCACCACTGCACAGCTGGCGGCAGCTGTCCCAGCCTCCAGCCGCACACTGGCCACTCCAGCTCCCCCAACCCTAAAACAGGCTTCCAAAGGCCACATTCTAAATACCCCTCTGCCCCATAGTCACTGTGGTATAAACCAGAGTTTGCCAGCTGTTTCATCTGGTAAAAAGTAGGTAAATTAGAATACCCATGGTCAAACACGAGGAAAGTTTTGATCACTATTGTAAGTCGGTTGACTCTGTGTGGAACCATTCCTCTGTAACAGCACAAACCACCTTGACTGCATCTATATGCTGGCACTGGATGATCCTGAGAACCTAAGCAGAGTGGGGACCTGCTGGGACATTGCAATCTTCTCTCTCCTGCCACCAGACCTAGTCTACAGGTGCTGCCTTCCTACTCCCTTCCATGAGCCAAGTCAGGTGGTAGTGTGCTTTGTAGGAACCGAAACTACAGACCAAATTTAGGTCAAATTTATTTCATTGAACAAGGACAATTCCAGAAAAGAATGACAGGACAAGGACCAACAGTTCCTACCACACAACACTGTACTCTCCCCAACTTCTACCTACGATTCCTTCCCTGAAGATCTCTTCCACATATGAGAATGGAAAATCGGAGAGAAAGTTTTGAAAGCTTGCTTATAATGTACAGTTTCCAATCTTAAAGTCAGTTCTTAAATTGAGCTGAAGAAGCAACTCAAGGTTTTTCCATTCTCTCTTGCTCCTCCCCGCTTCCCATCAGTGCTTCCTTTCTTCCTTTTTATTTTCTTAGCATTTTAACAGTTAAGAAAAATAATACATTAGAAACCAGATTCAGAATTATGTACCTTTACAAAACTGGATGACATTTTAAGACATTCAAAACTGGTACTGTGCCAAACTATTCCCTACCAGTGGATTAAGACTGGACCTATGTGCTCCTGTGTCTTTTTGTTACATAAACATGAACATAAGAAATAAGGAGCTTATGTCTACACTGTTTAAAATCTAGGAAAACTAGGGACAGGAGTTTTGAAATATTCAGAAATAAAAATGGGATTTTAATCTTCCCTTAATTTATTTTATGAGTACTTAAATATGTTAGAATTACATAAGTCTTTGAGCAAAGGCTGAGCAGCATGGAATAGGTGACAGAATTAAATGGGTGAACATCACAGTATGTACCTCAAAAGAGACCTCTTCCCTGCAAAACAATAATGATGTGCCCAACCTTAAATCTCTTTCCTAGGCTTGTGGTGTTATCTTATTAATAGCACATACTTGGAATCACTTTTTTTGTTAATTGGTTCCAAAGTTTGCAGTAATTTTTCCAAATGAATATGATAGATATTTACAATTCCTTCTCTCTCTCTCCCTCTCTTTCTCTCTCTCTCCCCCTCTCTCTCTCCCCCCTCTCCCCCCCCCCTTTCTTTCTCTCTCTGCTGTCTTTCATTTCATTTCAGACTACTGTTAGTGTTGGAGTGTTGCCATGACCCAGGTCACTTATTTTCTGATAGCATTTCCTCAAAGAGAAGAAAGGACTTTGATCTCTTCAGAGTTTGGCTGATTTTGTTCAATTACATGAGGATCAAAACCCATTGGGGCTTTAAAAGAGCAATGTGCTGTTTTCTGAAATTGGACAAACTGTACATCTGCCTGTATTAGTCAGCTTTCCCACTGCTGTACTAAGAGAGACCCAACACTCTTAACTTACAAAAAGGAGGAGAGATGTATTGTGGCTCATGGTTTCAGGGTGCTGTCTATGGATAACTGCTTCCAAGGCCAAAACAGCATGTGGAAAGAGTATGACAGAGAGAATTACTCAAGCCATGCCATCCAGAAAGCAGAGGGAGAGAGAGAGAGAGAGAGAGAGAGAGAGAGAGAGAGAGAGAGAGAAATGAGACAGTGTTAGAGATCCACCCTACAAATCCACATCCTGGTGACCCACCTCCTATAGCACATTAAGCTATGAACTCATCCATGGATGAGCACGCTGATGAGTATCGCACCCCAGGACCCTATCACTTCCCTGAAGCCTCCCCTTTGGGGGTTCAGAAGACATTGTGCAACATTCTAGATCTAACCACTACAGGGCCATAGAGCAACATACTACCAAGCCACCAGGAGCACACTGCATGTTCTCTACTTCTCTAAAGGTGGCAACTGGCCCTGCCTCTCCCTTTCCACAGTTTTTCCCAGAAAGCGAAAGGGATACTGAGCAGTTTCCTTCATAAAGAGGCCTTCTTCTCAGAGGCCCTCCACCCCACACCACCACTCTGGTTGTCAACTTCAAAGGGTTACTGATGAGGAGTAGTAGCTTTGAGGAATGCACCTAAAAGAAAACAAGGCCCTCTGGCCCAATCTTTCACCAGAGGCCCCCAGGGTATGGTCAGAGGTGGTGTAACAAGATGGTCATAGTAGAGCAATGGCAAGAAGAAACACAGAAGCAATATCCAAGATTTGGAGGCAGATTTATTTACGTTGATGCGCACTGATCTTATCACTCCCAAAATATCAGCCTCTGCTCTCTGGTGGTCCAGGGCTTATATGGGATAAGCAAGCCGGAAGTACAGAGGCAGAATGACTTGTCAATTGGGGATTCATTTACATAATGTGCATTATAGTGACCAGCTATGTATCACTATGACCAGCTGTTTCTAAGAGACAAGAGCAACTGGAACCTGGGCAAGTAAGAAACAAGTATACTGGCTGTGTGGGGGCATTTTCTGTTACACTTTCCCCCTCTTTTACTTTCCCCAGCAAATCTTTGCTTGGCATATTACATGTTATCTTTTGAGACAGAGCCCAACTAGAAGCAGTAACATTAAGGTTGTCAGAGATCCTAGGGTGGGCTCTAGCCGAAGTCCCCAATATGGTCTTACTACAGAGTATTTCCCTAAGTTGATTTTTAGAAAGAAGCATAATTTAGGCTTTTCAGTGCTGTAACATTATTCTGGCAAGGTAGAGAGGGAGTTAATCTTATCTAGCAGGGGACAGGGAAACAAGTACTGGATTAAGCTGAATCCAAGACAGTGAACAAAAACTACAGCTAGCGGGGAAACTAGGGCTGGGGTAAGCAGCTTTAAAAGACACCAAATCCAAGGAGACTAGGTATGGTACAGACTTGTGAATGATATGCTCAGGCTTCAGCTGTGCATGGACTGGTCAGGGTCCAGAGTGACAAGAACAGGGTTTTGAGTGCATCATCTCTTCAAAGTGAGCTATCTGGTGTAGGAAAAATTTCAACAAATCTAAGGCTGGATTTCTGAAGCAGGTAGGGGTAATTACTATGCATCTGAGGTGTGTGTGTGCGCACGCGCGCGTGTGTGTGTGTGTGTGTGTGTGTGTGTGTGTTACAAGCTTTTTCAAACTTTTCTAGAGCTTTGTGGCCTCTGTGCTGTATGTGGTTTTTATTTAACTACAAATACAGTCCTATTGTCATTGCCAGTGATCAAGAGTAGGCCATATATATGGATGGATTTTTATAACAGGACCCTACACACTTTTACTGTCTTCTCAGTGCAAGTAGGGAATAGGAGGTTGGGGCAGGTGACACAGATGCTAAAGCCTGAGCTGGCAGCAAGGGTACAGGTGCCAGCTCAGCAGTGTGAGCTTGTGGAACATATGGTGTGGGCAAGGATGGTGGCTGGGGTTGATGTTTCAGTCAATGGGATCCTCAGAGGGGCTTAGGCCTCTGCACTGGATTATTTGACATCATAGATAGCAGGCTTCCAAACAGCAGCAAGGAGTTTGCTGTGCGGATCATCCTTGCAGGAGTTATGGCTAAAACAGTTTTGTCTGAGGTGACCACAGCATATCTACCCTGTCAAACTTCATTTCTAGCAGAGCTACTTCCATTTGTAAACAGGGTTTACTCAGTATCTATCAGGGGGCAGCATATATCATCTTTTAGAACAGTTTTTCCCAGTACAGCATGTGGATGTGGCACCTGGACAGTTAGGTCTCAGCCTAAGGAGAGCTTGTTAGGTTTCTTGATCAGGACAGTGTCTATCAAAGTGTGGAGGCACACAGGAGGCAGCCCTTAGTGACCAAATCCAAGTATTTGCACAGGTAGGCCACTGGGCACTTCTAGAACTTGACGGTTTGAGTAAACATCATTGTCTTTGTGAATTCAAGGATCCACATTTTATAGTAAACAACAGTTCTAAGAAATTTGTGGAGTTTTTTTTTTATAACCAGTTTCTGCCAGGTATTGTAGCAGAGCTTTTGTGCCTTCCCAGCAGGCAATTTGTGCATCATCAATCAGAAGGATAGTGGAGAGAAAACAAGTTTTTGAACCTCTCAGAGGTTGAGTCCAGGTCAGTTAACCTTTGAGTCCAGAACTAGGGTCTTTGCAAAGAGCGGCTGGCTGACAGGAGCCAAGCAAAGGAAGAAGGCGGCATTCTTTTGGTCCAGGAAATTATACCAGCAGGCTGTGGGTGGCAGAAGACTGAGGCAATATACACAGAAGGCAATCACAGAGGCTTTGGCAGCTTGGAGATCTTGAACTAGCTTTACAGGCAGGAGAGATGCATTCCAGCAATTTGACAGTCTATACTCTTTGCTCAAGGGACCATGATGGAGACAAACCTGTTATTAGAGCCTCTCTGAAAACAGCAGGAGAGTGTTTCACCCATGATCACAATTGACTTCAAGTGAGCTGGCCTTCTGTCTCAGATTTTCCCAGTTGAAAGGCTTATGGAAGCAACTCATAAGCAGAGGAGGGCATCTTTTAAATCTAGAACAGTCCAAAAAGGGTACATGGGTCAGGAACTACAGAGTTGCAAGGAGATCTTGCCCAAGGTGATTAACAGTCTATCGGGCTGATGTGTGTCTGGATGCCTGTTTGTACTTTCCATGATATCTAACAGCAATGGGGGTCATGGTGAGGCAGCATGGTTGATTGCCAGGCCCAGAGGTGAGACTTTAGTTTATACCTCTGGGAGGAGAGTTTTCAGAACTTCAGGATTGTAGTTATCTGCCTCAGGCTGATACAGGTGTCATTTTCCTCTTTGGGAATAGTCAAAGTTGAACGTGCAGGGTTAAACAAGAGGGAGGCTGACTGGCCAAGGAGATAGTGGCTTCTAACTTGAAGAGGGGGTCTCTTCCTGGAAGTGGTATGGGCACTGGCATACATAGGATATTTTCCTCTAGCCTGCAAGTTTGTGCCTGGCAGAAGGGGCAAGAGGCAAGTGTCCTAGTTGCCCCAATGATGGTACTATGGACTCCTGGTGGCCCAGCTGAAGAAGGGAGCCCAGTTTGTCCTAGTCTGAGATCATAAGACTGATGAAAGAGTTGTATCAGCTTTCGAGAGTTCTTGTCTTATTATTTATTTTATTTTATTCATTTATTTATTTATTTTAGTGTCCATAGTCCTTATAGCAGAGGATGTGGCCATCTATCAGACTGGACTTTCTTACAGATTCAGGTGGGGTTTTATAAATCAGATTTCTTGGTAACAGTAGTTGGTGAGCATCCCCCCTCCTTGATGTCTTTGAGAAGCACATGACTGTGTTGTTTCTAGGTGAGGCCGCCTTTGGAAAAGCAAAGGCACCTCATTCATCAGGGATAACAGTCCAATTTTCCTCAGTCAAAATGTGGAGCTCAAAAGAAATTGCTGACAGTCATCTTGGGTGAGCATCAGATGATGCCATCTGCCCAGGATAGGCATGTGAGAATGCTCTGGAGGTAGGGCCTGTGTGACTGAACACAGGCAGTGCCTCGCTGGAACCAGTTCAATTGGCTGGAGGTAGGCAAGTTGGGAGCAAGGACTGAAGCTATAGGTGTTGGCAGCAACTGTGGTGACTGGCAGATTTCTCAGGGATAATGGGTCTCTCTTTTTTTTTTTTTTTTAATTCCAAGGAGTAGTTTGGTTTGATTTTTAACTCCATAAAAGCCCTTTTTCCTGCAGTCAGGGACTGTAGGTTTTGACTCATTAACTCCCATCTCTGACTCCCTATGTGTGTGTCCTGTATCCTTGAATGATGGCACAGCAGACAAAGGGACTCTCAGGGAGAGACCATCCACATGCCCACCTGGCCATGCCCCTCAAGGGGACTTAGGCACAATTTAGCTAAGGAGATTGTGAGGCCTCCATTATGCCATATGTCCATCATCATGGAAGTGCAGGTGAAGGCCCAGTCAGCCACTGTGACCACCGCTCCTCAGTCTTGGTGCACAGACAGAGCAGTCTGTTGCTTAGCTGTCCATTCCACTCCCTCACACGTTCAGTCAGCAGGCACTCAGAGGTTCAACGTTCCAACCCTCCTTCCCTTGAGGGTGGTCTTAACTAACAAGAGTTCATCAAGCCCTTAATCTGCTCAAACTGAGCAGGACTGAAAAATTGGCTAACTGGAGTGCCCCCAGGGTCTTACCAGAATCAGGCAGATAGGAAGACAGGAAGACAGAGAGAAACAGACTGTGTCCTCCTCCCTTTGGGGTCTGATGTGAGCTGCTCGAGCAGGGAGCCAGGAATCCACCTCCAAACCTCCAAGAGGATCATCTGGTCAGGACCCAGAGAGGTCCTTGCTCCATCCACAAGGGCCAAGACTGGTTACCAAAGAGGTCAGTATGGTTGGCCTTCCCAGCTGACACACCAGATGCAGTGGCAAAAAGAAACACCAAAACAACAGCCAGGATTTGGAAGCAGATTTATTTTATGTCGATGGGCACTGATTGGAATAATTCCCAAAATATGAGACCCTGATCTCCAATGGTCTAGGGCTTATATGGAATAAGCAAGCAGGAAGTACAGAGAGAGAATAACTTATCAACTGGTGATTCATGTATACAGTGACCAGCTATGCATCACAGTGACCAGCTATGCATCACAGTGACAAGCCATTTCTAAGAGACAGAAGCAACTGGAACTGGAACAAGAACTATTACATGGGCAACTAAGAAACTGAAGCATACTGGTGGAGGGGGGCACATTTCCTGTTACAGTAGCACAAACTTATAATCCTGTAGGAGGATTATAAGTACATACTTATACACTGTAGGAGGCTGAGGAAGGAGGACTGTAAACTCAATCCAAGCCTGGGTAATCTCAAAATATAAAATAATAGAAGGCCAGGGATGTATCTCAGTGAAAAGACCCTCAATTCAATCCCCAATACCATAAAAACAAGTGTAGTATAAAATTATCACAGTACCTATCAGGGCATATATCCTGCTACATCAACAGTGGGTTTTACCTGGCCTATCCCCTTCACTTTGGCTTTTATTTGCCTCTTTTATAGAAGAAAGATTAAGAACATTCCCACAGGGGTCTCACCACAGTTTGAAGACGGAGGTTGTGCTGTACACTGACAGCCTGCTGCAGTTCAGAAGGCAGAGAGGTGCTCCATTCAGGCTGCTTCCACAACAGGCAGAGGTGGGCTCTGGTCACCTGCTGCGGGTGGCCATATCTACTCACCTTCTCTGTCCATGACATGCACACATGCGCACTGGTGCAGAAAGCAGCACGGCACACCCATGGCTCTATGCTGAGCACCTTGCCCAGTGCAGGGATGCAGGAGCCCTCAGGCCAACCTCTCTTGTGTGGTTGAGGAGGGTCCCTGTGCTCTGCTGGATACAAACCACTGCGGAGCGTTGTCCCCAGCTGTCACGCCATCCACATATCACAGACCAAAGTGGAAATTTGCTGCACACGTCTTCCAGGAGTATCTGGCTTTTCCGTGTTCCCATTTAGAAATCCGTGCCCCGTTTCATCTTTAAACCCCTCTGTTGTTGCTAGTCTCAAGGCATCTCCACAAAGGCCCTAGCTTTCTCCCCCCAGACACAGTGCTGCTCAGTCCATGCCTCTGTTTACCGCCTGAACATCCAGATTGCTGTTGAGGCCCCAGCAAAGCTAAACAGTTTTCACTGCCCTTTTTTTTTTTTTTTTTTTTTTTTTTGCTTCTTGGTTCCTGGGCCTTGTACAAGCTGACCCCAAGCAGACCCTTAAAGAAGCTGCATGAGACAGACATAGCCCAAACACACCTAGTTCTGCAGTGTTTGTTCCACACATATTCCGCCTATCACACTGCCCAATTTATTTGTAACTTGTACTATCTTACAAGATGTATCATGATTAAGGAAGTGATCATCCCGTTTTTTTTAATATATCCTCAAATGAAACCTCAAAATTGTTTTTCAGTGGAAAATAGTGGCTTTAAGAATAGGACTACATTTTATAGTTAGATGAATCTAGAAAATCTTCTTTTCCTGGGATATGCCACAGAGTCACAATCAAATTATTTATTTTAAGCACCTATTTTTCACAGCCTGTTAGGTTCAGAGGATACAGTAATAACACAAAGGGCCTACCCTTGGAATACATAGTAACTAACCCAGGTAGACAGTTTCTGTGACAGTGACAGGTAAAAGAGGCACTGAAGGAGGAGGGGACTGTGCTTGCCTTGTTCAGTTTGTTTGCAAGAAGCTCAAGGCCATGAGAGTTGAGCCTCAGTCCAGACAGGGACTGTGTGTTCCAAACAGAAAAGGAAAAAAGTACTTTGCTTTTCCCTTAACAATAGTGAATTCCAAAGAAATGAGAGCTGGGAGCACCACTGTTATGACTTACAGGTTGACACAGCTGATGGTCACAGGGGCTGCAGGGCACCTGCTAATCAGAACACCAAACATTGCTAGAAACTTGTGTTTTCTTCTCTGCAGATTCTGAGCTGAGCATTATCCAGGAACAAATGATGTGTGTCCTCTTCTGCCCTGCAGGATTTGTGGGATGGGAATCCATGGCCATAACAGAACCAGAATTCTATCCAAGGCCTTGGGGTGGAAGTGGGAAATAATTTTCCTGTTAGTTGTCAAGTTGATGTGCTTCAGGGAGCCTGATGAGGGATGGCCGGGATCAATGCACACTGTTCAGATATCCTGAATTTTATTATATATCCAGCATCTGGATGGCTCCAGAGTGGTGCTCTTTGGTATAAGTACAAGTATTTTCTATATTTAAAAAATCATGTGATTTTAAAAATATGATAAACATTTAAGTAAAAAAGAAATTTTTACATTAAAAAACTCATTGCCATGAATCTCCTTCAAAATCCTACCGCCAGGTTTAAGCACACTCATCCCATCGTCCTTGCCACTTTCTGCAGCAGCTCTGGGGTCCTCTTTCCTGTGTGTCTTCAGCGGCCCTGTCCTGGATGCCTCAATGTGCTGATTCAATTCAGAATGTTTCCTTCTTAGAGTCATTTTGACTTCAGAATGAGCCAAGAGGCTCACAGTGCCAGATCTGGTGGCTAAGGTGGATGAGGACACAATGTCATGCTTTATTTGACAGAAGTTGACATAAATAGTTCATCAATGCACAATGATAAAAATATGATACCTGAAATTATGACAGTAGAAGGTACATTGTCATTAACCCTCCCTACAATACCCCCCCCTTGCTTTGAACACACTTATTCCATCACTCTAGGAATGAATCTTTCACTGTGATTAAGCACTCACTGTATCTGAAGCCCTTGTCTTCTAGAGTACATGAGGCCAAAAAAATCCATAGTAGCAACAGTCCATTGTGCACAAAAATCAGCTGTTCTTTCTAAAGAAATAAAAAAGACAAAGAGCATACTGAGCAGACAAAACAGAGCTGCTCCATGGGGTATGAGCCATGAGGATCTGTATGCTTTGTCCCGGCTGGGGTTTGTAAGACCAGAAATATGCCCCTTTTGTGGGATTGCTCCCATTTCCATGGATTCTGATAGTGGTGATTAAATGCAGCACTGCTTGCAAAAGACCCAAGAGCTGAGCAGGAATGAAGATGATACATGGTAGAAAGAAGAGTGAGTTCATTTGCAGAGGAAATGCAATGTACATGCATACACACACTTGTGTGTGTGTGTTTCTGTTGTTGTTGTTGTTGTTGCTGTTGCTGTTGTTGGGCATGGAGAAGTGAGAAGAAACTGCTCTTTGAGGGCAGACACAGAGGCGCTGTGGACTTGGAACTCTGGCTGTCACATGTAGGGTCTGATTTGCTCTGAAAACTTTGCTGAGGGTTACACTGTGAGGAACCAGGGAGCCCTGTGCGCTAGACCTCAGCCTAGAGCAGAGCCTCTTTCACTCTTCCAAGACCAGAAGCAATGAAAGTGGTAAAGCAGAGAGCCCCAGCTAGACTGTGCCCATCTAGAATCAGAAGTAGAGAAATACTCTTCATAAATCCCTCTGAGACATACTTTCTTAATTCTCAAAATGGAATTTTTTTCTTGGTGAAATTGAACTTGTGCTATGCACCCACTGAACAAGAATAATGCTTTCCTTAAATAAGACTTTATTCTGGGAATAGCTGGAAAGGTTGACAACTCTTCAGGTCCTATAAAACAAAACAGATTATTATAGCAATGAATAACTAATTTGAATTAATGTAAGTTAGTCGAACTTATATATATATATATATATATATATATATATATATATATATATAAAATACAATGTGTTATGTAATGAAAATAAAATGCAAGATAAAATTTTTATTATCACAACCCTATTTAGAAAAGTAAAATGCAAATATTAAGAAATGCTCTGCAATGTATGGTCAGTTCCAAGAATCACAAAGGGTAATGATCTGTGTGTCCACCCGGCAGAGAATCTTGTGGGCATATCCCAATTATCCCAAAGATATTCTTAAGTACATTTCCCCCCTGAGCAGCAAACTTGTGTCCAAATCAATTTTGTTTTCAATACTACCAAGGAAAGCAGTGTCTGGACTCAGTTCAGCAACTTGGATTGCTATTGTTTTTATTTTATTTTATTCTTATTTTATTAATTTTGGTCTTTCTGAGAAAGGGTCTTGCCATGCAGTTCGGGCTGCCCCTGAACTCACTTTCAGCTCAGGCCAGCCTCAAACCTGTGACAATCCTCCTGGCTCAGCCTTCTGAGTGCAGGGATGACAGGTGTGCGCCAGCACAACCAGCCTGATGTTGTATTGTTGAAGGATTGGAGAAGGAGAGAAAAATGTTAAGATGTATTTTATAGACTAATGAAGATTTGTTTCCAGCAGAAGAATGACTTAAACTAGAGGAGGTAATCTTAAATATTAAGTTCATAAGATAACAGTATATGAAGACTGAAAGCCAGAGGGCATTAAGAACTTCAGAGCGATTCCAATTATACTATTGTGGTGGCATTATTCTAAGACAAGTCCTGCATGCCTGTAATCCCAGCACTTGGGAGGCTAAGGCAGGAGGATTGCCATGAGTTCAAGTCCAGCCTGGGCCAGATAGCCAGGTCAAGGCCAGCCTAGACTACACAGCAAAACCCCTTCCCAAAAAACCAAAAAAGGAAAAAAAAAAAAAAATAGACAAGTGCTTCAAGCCCCTGGCTGAGGACTTGTCCCTAACCTCAATGGTTTACTATGACCAACCCCACCCTAGACAGAACCAAAGACACCCTCTGGTGTTATTTACCTCTTGCAAGGAGAGAGAGGATAAGACCACCAAATGGTTATCTCATCTCTTCCGTGTTTAAGATTTATTTTTTCATTGCTTTATTCTTGATTCTTTGATGTGTATACACGCAAAGTGGATATTTTCCTTTTATAGATTAGAAAGCCTTCCAAAGCAATCAAAACTGTTATCATGAGGTACACTACTTGGAATTTCTTTCTTGTTCTTGGTATACCAGGTGACTGTAGTCTAGGCTATAAAAGATGAATGAATGGTCACACAGCAGCATTATTACTTCTTTAAAGTGCTATTATGTGTATCTTCATTATCACACCTAAAGAAAACTGCGGTAATTATCCTTAAAACATTAGCTTAGCTTTCTAGCTTTATGGGGAAATTTTATAATAAAAATATGATTTGTAACACAGAGCAAATTAAAAATATTAATAAAGGCCACTTTATATTCAAAGAGCATTTTAATACCCTTTCAGGGATATAGCTCTATCAGTCAATCATTTTTATTAAATTTAGTGATTGTTGCCACTTCTTTTTGAAGAGAAATAGCAATATCCAACCTGCATTTTCTCTAACAGCTTCATACCCTGAGTTTGATTGCTGCTATTGACCTTCAAACATATTCTATTGCATTAGCTCCACAAGTTTATTTTAATATCTTCACTCCCCCTAATTACCTGGATCATTCTATACCATTCCCTACAGGGAAATATGCTGCTGAAGTTTGGATTTTTAAAGTACTAATTAAAAAATTCATTAGTGTGTGAATTAATTTCCTCTTTGTGTTTTCCTCTCCCTCTTGATAGCCATGCAGGTCTAGAGAAACAATCTAGCCGTTGCCTTGCAGAGGTCCAGAACATGCCTTCATTACTCTGATGGGGGTCTCACACCAGTCAGCCACAGGCCAGGAAATAAACCTGAGCACAGTGAACACCAGTTTAGGGAGTGCTGGAGCCAAAAGAAGGCTTCATGACCTCTCCTTCTGGGTATAAACTTCTCAGAACTTTGTCTTCCACAGACAAATCCACTAGAGAGACAAGACAGCCCCTGAGACCCAGCCTTAAGAAGCCATACATTAATCAGACCAACTCAAGCAGGGAAGTGGACACTTCAAATAATTAAAAACATAATTCAAGTTCTCCAAAAGATATTTGGGGACTAACTCTATAGGAGTTGTCTCTGTAGAAGTTGTGAGTCTTAGATTAGGTTGCTTGGAGATTTCTGTAGTGGAAAGTGGGTAGGTACCCCACAGTTTAATCTTGGGAGGACCCCAGTTCATGAAATAATTAGCTTTACATATATAGCATCCACTTAACACTACTGGAAAATGTTTATTGCTAACAAGGTTAGGTCAATTTCATTTTTCACTATCTGTCTTGGTCCCTTAGAATAGTAGATCTATTAGAATTGTGAAAAAGAAGAAGTAGACTTTGGCATTGTTTTCTTAACTTGCAAGAAACTCATTATCAAACATCAGCCTGAATATTAAAGTTTGGTGTTTTAAAAGGAATAGAAATTTAGATTAGTTTCTGGGTCTGCCATTATTGAAAGCTGAATCTCATCAAGCACTGTTCTCACAATGCAGCTACTGCACATACTTGGCACCTACCGCGTTCATTCTTCTGCCAAAGTACCAATCACTTATGCCACCACTGGTTTTCCTAAACCTCACAAAAATGGAGGAAGTATCTCTGTTATATTTGTGTCCTTGGAGATTTCCAAAGTGTCCATCACAGAGACTTCTCTGTAAGCATTCACAGAATGAAGGTTGGAGAAACATTGTTACCCACTGAGATCTCATGGGATGCTCCCAGAGAAAAATTATTTCTTTCTGGAAATCCAAGAACAAGTAAGCATATAAGTGATTATATATATATATATATATATATATATATATATATATATATATAGTTTATTATTAATTATACTATTATATTATTGATATATTCATACATTATTGATATTATATTATATATTAAATATTGTATTGTATGTGAATATTATCTATTATGAATATTATATATGATATATATGAATGCATATTATATATATGATAGATATCACCTACACATTAAACCACAAATATTGAATTGCCTTGAAAATGTGCTACTCTTAAATCTTTTTTCAGGAATTCATTAATTTAAGATATAGCCCTGAACAAGATATGCAAGGCCTCATCCACTCTTATATTCCATCTATGGAAGCAGAATATAAGCAGGTGAACATATATGTAATATCATCTATATGCATATGTGTTTTGAAATCATGATGTCTGTCCCTGCTTGTGAAGTGGCAAAGAGACATTTTTAGCAACCAGGCTGTCCTCTTCTCCATCTTTGCAGGCCCCAAGTTTGCCAGAGCTTTCTTTCACATTTAGGTATAAACTAGTTCACTCATGACTGTCATGCCCCCATGATCCAATCAGTCCCCAAAATTGCGATGAACACATGAGGCTTCAGGGGAACATTTAGACATGCGCCATTATATTCCAAGTCCACTGAGGGCTAAGGAGGGTAGGGTGTGGTGAGTTAGAGCACCACCAAGACCATGATGAGGAGGGACAGCTTAGTAACCTGAAAGGAAAGCATAAAAAAGACACAAAAGGTCTGGGACCTCATCCCTGAGCAGAAGAGAGCCCTATGTGCTCAAATAACTTCAAGAAAGCCAGTAAACCACAGTAAAAAGATGAGAGGAAAAACTCCCTTGAAAAGGTTGGCAAAGGCCAGATCTGCAGGGCAAAGTTTGAGTTGAATCCTAAATCTGAGGGGAAATGAGAAGTAATGCAGAGAAGCAGGCATCACTCAACACCTGAGCTGTGTTCTATCCAGTTTTCTGGATGCTGTGAGAAGAGACCAGCAGAGAAGTAGGGGATAGGTTAGAAGATGGCTCCAGAAACACAGGCGAGAGATGGTCACAGTCTAACCAGGAGCAAAGGATGAAGAAGGACCAACACTTCTATGGGCCAGGCACTGTGGCAGACGCTGTGACAATACGTATATCCAAGGACTCCGAAATGTTATGAAAAGGTATAATGAGGATGACATGAACATTCAAGAGGAACCAAAATTATATTAAGGCCCAATGTGCTCCATTCAGGCAATGCTATGAGTTATATTTCATGGAACTAGCTTTCTGGAGGCTATTTGGTATAGATTTAAATGCCATGCATAGCTATTTGGGAGTTCATAGGATTTTGGTTTTGAAAAATACTCAAAAGATTTCCTGGCATCAGCTCAGGAACATGACAAACTGCATCTCTGCATGGCCAGAGTATATCGTTCACTGACTGTAGAAAATGAGAAAAACTAAAAGAGTATGGGAACATCTGACATCTCCAGACAAAAGGAAAAGATGGAGATGTGAAAAGTCTCTGTATAAGGCAGAAATAGCCAAAGCCTTGCATGTGGGGAAGATTCAAATACCACTGAGGGATGAAGTGAAAACCAGGGGAGGAAATGTTTCTTATACTTTGTATCTGGTGTTTCTCCTGACAGTCCAGGAGTTGACAGGTTGGTCCCAGCCTGTAGCACCATTGAGAAGTGACACAAGCTTTAGCCGGTGAGGCAGAGTGGCAATAAGTGAGGTCACTGGGACACATTCTCTAAGGCTCTATTGGGACCCTGGTACCTTCACGTCTATCTCTGTACTTCTCATCCACGATGAAATGAGCCTCCCCACAGGCCCAAAAGCAACATTGCCAAGTAACAGGAACTGAACTCTCTGAAACTGTAAGCCACAGTACTTTTCTTTCCTTAAATCAGTCTCTCAAGGATTTTGTCACAGGGACAGAAAGATGACACAAAGAGATAGCTTGTTGACCAAACAAGAGTTGCATGTCACACACACACACACACACACACACACACACACACACAATGTAAATAGCAATTTAGAGATGTTTATAGATTAGAGCAGTTTCTCTACATTATATGCAAAGAAGCATGAAATTATCACTTCCAGGTTTGGTGCAGCAACATAATAACTTTATCTATGAAGGACCAGAGTTTCTCCTCTCCTTGGACATCTGCCTGCACTTCTTGGGTTGTCTCAGCCTTGTTGACTCATTTGCCCAAAGTAGCTGTTATGGCCCAAGCACTGCAACTCTGCACAAATGGGGAGGGAAAGCAAAGCCTTTTTCAGAATCAGACCTAACACTCTCCCCGAAGTTTCTCCAAAGACTGAGCTGATTTAAGCCCCTTACTGATTACCTGTGACTACAGAAGGGGATGGTGTTGCTGCAATCAGCCTGTACTGGTTCTTGCTTTCCTTCTTGTTAGGAGGAAAGAGACAACTTCCTTGAAGATGTCCACTGCACAGAACGAAAGACTTCTCCAATTAAGAGGAAAGTACGATATTAGAACTGCCAGGGATTGGATATGTATCCCCAGTCCCCCAAGTTCCTATATAGCAATTCATGTTAAGCTCCAGATTAATAGTATTTGGAATGGAGTCTTTGGTAGGTCTTCAGGGTTAGATGAAGTCATGAGGATGGGGCCCTCCGATGGGATTAATGATGTTATAAATAAGGAAGAGATAGAGTCTCTCTGCCATGTCAGGACCCACAGAGACAGTGGCCCTTTGCAAACCAAGAGAAAAACCTCCCCAGAAACTAGATTTGCCAACACCATGATCTTCACCTTCCAGTCTGAAACATTTTATGATAGATTTCTATTATTTACATTACCTACTTTACAAAGTACTTTTGTTACAGCACCTAGAACTCTCTGCTACAGAAGTCATTGAAGATGTCTAAGCAAAGGAGACATTAGCTTTGTTTCTGAACACACAGTGTAAGAGGAAGATTGGTCTCAAAAAGAGCCCTTGATAGAGCAATGAGAGCTTCTAGGCAGTGTGCAGCAGCTATGCTCCTGACCTGCTGTGCTCTTACAGACAGCACTTCATCTGTGTCCCACCGAGCAAGCTGAATGCTATTAATGCTGGCTTTCTGGATGAATAGAAGAGACAGAAAGGCGAAAGCACAGAGAAGACACAGTCTGATGTGAAAGTAGATAAAGAAACATAAAGTTAAAAGTGCTTGGAGGTGTAGACTCCTGGGCCATTGTGCAAGTATTTATTTTTGGATCCTTGTAAGAACTAAATTCAGAATCACCCAATCAGGAAAGCAAAGGTGGAGATGCTGGGACAGCATTAAATGAGTTTGAAATAAGTTCACCTGCAGTATTGAAATACTCTTATTATTGGAAGATGGGGGAGAGAAAAGGGGGGAGAGAGAGATAAAGACAGAGAGAGAGAAACCATCCAGAGACATGCACAAAAGAGGGTTGGGGTGGAGGCTAAATGTTATTTTCTTTCTCTTCTATTTTTTGCTGTGAAATATTGGCCTTGTCACTTTTCTCTTCTTTTCTTTTTCAACTTTTGCTCTTCCTTACTATGTTTGTAGCAAGTAATGATTTCCTTCCTCATGGGGAATTTGTACTTGTATGTGACACATTTCGCTCTCCCTTATCCCCTGCCCTTGCTCTGCTTTCCCAGTTCCCATCCATCCCTCCTTCCCCTGCACCTTGAAACCACAATGTTAAGTGAAACATGTCAGACACACAAGCTTCAGTATCACATGGCTTCTCTTATCTGAGAACCCAAAATAAAAATAAAGAGCAAAATAAGAGACAGATAATAGGATATGAGATAGAACCTTCATAACAGTTATTTTCTGTCTTACGTATAGGAACTCAGAGCAGCTGACTTCCACGCAGTGGATCCTCTTCAAGGAATTACACTGATGAGTAAATCAAGTTCTATCAAGCCATCCCCCATGGTACAAGGAAATAGGACTGCAATTCCAGAGAACACACACAAAAACCCAACCTCTGCCAACCAGCAAGACATTCCTGAGCTATTGTCACATTTGTCTACCTTCCTGTGACACAGCTAAGTCCATTCATTTTCTATAAATTATTTTTCCATATTCCTAACATATTCTTGTTTTATGTAATCATAATCCTAGACTCTATTTATTTTATCACAGTACTGACTAGTGCCATATTGATTCCTCTTTAGAGGAACAGCATCAAAAGGAAACATACATAGAATTATGCAAAGAGGTATATTAGGCAGCTTACAGGATCAGAGGTAGGAGAGCACAATGGCTATCTGCACACAGAAGAGCTGGAGATCCAGGAACTGCTCAACTCAAGAAGCTGGAAGCTACAGAACAATAGGGATCAAGCCTGCAGCACTATACTCAGACTGTACACCTGGAAGCTCCCTAGAGAGGTTGAAAGATTGAAGAAGCTGGAGGCTGATATTCACAGACAATGGCAGCAGCAAAAGATGCATCTCCTCAATAGGATGGAGCTTCCAAAAACCACATGCCAACTGCCTCCTTCTTTCCCTTTTATACTATCCAAGCTACAAGCCTATTGGTTGGTGCAACTTACAGTCAGATCAAGTCTTGCCCCCCTCAGTTGGCTGGCCTACATGCCAGTCATCTGTGGAAACACCCCAGACACACCTAAGAGTGTGCTTCCCTAGGTGTTTCTCAACTCACTCAAGTTGAAACATCCTGATTAATGGTTACATGTGCCAACATAGCAAAGTCATAAGCAGAAAGGTGCATACTTTATAAGACCAAACACTCAGAAAGAAGCTAAGTGTCTATTAATAGAAAATTGGTTAACTAAACTCTAAATAAGCTACCAAATGCTGCTATTAAGATCAGTAACAAATATGCATACTTGTTGTAAGAGAAAAACTTCCCCTATGCTGTTAGGTAAAAAGCAGATTCCAAAGACAGCATATGGAACGTGAATCCATTTGTACAACATAATGTGCATATAATCTAAATGCATATAAAAATTTAGGCCAATGTCCAGTAAAAAGGCTTACTAAAATGTTGTCTTTCCTTCATGAGGTGAGATGACTCTTCCCCTAGGTGTGTGACTAAATCGGTGAGCTCTTTATGACATACATCTATGTAAAATATTTTATTTTTTTTTAGAAACATAAAAGTACAAAAACATATTGACAAACAGACACCAGTTATCATAAAAAATAGTACAATCACAACTAATCTATAGACAAGGTGATATGGTCTCAACAGTGGTTATTGCTTTATCCAATGATATCTTCAAATTGTAAATGTATGAATCCATATACAGACATGCAAATTTAGTCAGACAGTTAATCCTCTCAACAACAGAAAAAACACAAAAACCAAAAATCCAAAGACAAGAAACAAAACAGGCATACAACAACAACAGGAACAACATCAACAACAACAAAAAAACACCGCTTGATGCTGCTTTACATATTGATATCTTCGAAGTGTGTGTTCAGGATAACACATACAGATATACACGATTAATCTAATATCCTGTCATCGATTATTGCTTAGCATTAAGTGATATAATACAATAGTAGAACCATGTTAGCCCTCCTGCATATATGTATATTCCTATATATTCATATATACATACATACATTTTTGTCTTTTTCTTTTCTCCTTTCCTTCGTCCCATCTATTCTTTGTTTTTGAACAGATTTCCTTCATGACTCTTAGTTTATATTCCCACCCTCGGGTTCTTACACCAGTGATATAATACGTTGCCTGCACATGTATCGCTGATTTATTTCACTTATGAGTATGGACTCCAGTTTTGTCCACTTGCCTATAAAGTTCCCAAAACTGTCTTTCTTTATAGCTGAATAATATTCCATTATATAAAAATGCCACAATTTTTTAATCCAGTCTTCTGTGGATGGGCACTTGGGTTGCTTCCACATTTTAGCTATTACAAATTGTGCTGCTATAAACATGGGTGCACATATATCAGAGTGATATGATGTTTTCAGATCTTCTGGGAAAATACCC
>PVLD010004505.1:0-124356 GCA_004027595.1 Dinomys branickii | reverse complement strand
GGAGAAGGTCAGCTGCAAAGGCTGCTCGAATGATTCCTTCTCTTTGGGAGAATGTCCCTTAAGCTTTCTGCTGAGAGTTCCGCTTAAAAGGCTGTACAGATATTGGTTAGATACTCCCTACCTAGTGACCTGGGTGAGGTGTGTAAGACTGCTCCCCCACCCTCCCAGAGTTCCCTGCAGGTATAGGGATGGATCTCCTTCCCCACTCGGTGATCTGGTCGCGAGCGCCGATATCTCACCAGTTATTGGAGTACCTGCAGGCATGAAGATTCCAAGGTGCCAGTCTATCCTTTGGGGCTTTCTGTGCGGCTCGCCCGATGCGCACGAAACGGGAGCCCGCTGGGCGTTGCCGCCGCCAGAGAGCCGATCTCTGTCTGGAGTCGCCGGAGAGCTGAGCCGGGTCGGGGGGGCGGGAGGGATCGAGCTGTCTGTATTCTCGGGGCGCCAGGACCCAGCAAATCCCTCTCTCCCGCGCGGCTCGCCCGACATGCTCGAAACGTGGGATTGCCGGGCGTCTCCGCCGCTAGCAAGCCGATCTCTGTCGGGAGCCGCCGGGGGGCTGCACCGGCTCTGGAGGCAGGAGGGCCCGAGGCGGCCGCGCTCCCACTGCGCTTGGACCGATCCCAGCTTCTTCCCCGCGGGGCTCGTCCCTGGCTCCCAGCGTCTGGGACTTTCCCACGTCTCGCCCCGGCAGCCTTGTCTGCCCTACCACATCTCCCCCGGCATCTCAGAGAAATACGCCCAGTTTAAACTTCCCAGCCGAGGTCCCGGCATTCACGCTCGCCAAGTCTGTCTCGAGCTGGTGGTGTTTATTAAGGAGGTTCGCTCCCTTGCTGCTCACCTGGCCGCCATCTTCCCCGGATCCCAACAATGATTCTTATACTGCATGCTGTTGTTCTCAGATCAGTCATTCTAATTACCAAATACAAGCATTCAAAATTGGTCAAGAAAAAAAGAAAATTTTAAGCATTGACTGTTCTTTTCAATAAACCATGGACATCAGCAATATACCTATTCCAGCTATCCATATATATATATATATATATATACATATATATATACACATATATATATATATAAATTTTGTTTTTCATTTAAAAAAACAAAATAACAAAACAAATACTAAACAAAACAGCATAGAGAGCAATAAAAATTTTAAAACATGATGATAGGATATTAACAACGGCTGTTATATTACATAATGTTATCTTAAAAATGGTTGCACATATACCAGATATAGGCATGCAAGGTTGATCAAACAATTACACATTAACAGCTCCTTTCAGTAAACCAATATTTACAATGTAGTTTTCTTGTTTTGCTTTATTTATTTATGTATTAATTTTTTTACTTGGTACTGTCTATGATTATTTGATCATCTTACATTTTTATGTCTGGTAGACTGAGCAACTTTGTTGAAGATAATAGTATGTAATATAGCAACCGTTGTAAATTCCTATCATTTTGTTTTGAGGTCATGTGTCATTTTGGTTGTTTTGCATTGTTTTGATTTTGTCTTCATGTTTGTTTGGTCAGTTTTTTAATTTTTAAAATAAAAAAATAGCAAAAAAAGAGATTTGTGATGGAAAGCTATGTCACTTGAAACATTATATTTATTTACATTTTGTCGCAAGGTTTTGATTGAGCTGCATAATATAACAGTTCACTCTAACAAATAATCATAAATACCCACCACGATACAGCTACTGTGACAGGTGCTGGTTGTGTGAAGATGAGTAAGATGTTGCTTCAGCATAAGGGCTGAGCAGGGAAACAGGTGCCATCACTTACACACATTCCCCAGTACACTTCTCACTGAATTTTACTGCAAAATATAATTTTGTAAGGAGGAATCATACCCATGTCTTTATTCTTAATTTTATTGATATCTGCAAAGTTATTCTATGTATCTTGGCATATCTTGAATTGGGTTAATGCACATCATGGTAATAATAGCAGCAGTAACAGTAAGAACATGATATGTCTACTGAGCTTCACCAAGTACAACTTCTAATTCTAAATAGATTTTATGATTCACCTCACTCAATCCTTGAAATTAAGGATTAAGAAGCAACTGCTAAGACAAGATTAAATATGCAAACATTTTGTTAGTTAGATGCCTGTGAAGGGGAAATGGGAGAAACAGAGGGGCTTGGAGTTCTGTAAGGTCATGATTGATGTTTTGCCTCAAATGAAAGTGAGAGGAAGAGGATGCTAAATGGAAGCAACCTAGATTGCCATTGTCTCAGTTACTTTTTCATCATTGCTGAGACAAAATGCCCAACGCCCAAAATAAAGGAAGCAAAGGTTTGTTTAGCTTACAGTTCGTGGAGGTCTCAGTCCATACTTGGCTGGTTCAGAGGCAGAGTGGCACATGGCATAGGGCACACTGTTCATGACAGCAGAGCACAGCAAAAGCAGCCAGCCAAAAGGGGGGAATGGCTACAAGCAGCCTCTCTCCTTCTCTTACATTGTAAACAGCCCACCCCCACCCAGGGGGCGTGTACCTCTCACACAATCTCCATGACCTCCTCTTCCACAGGCTCAGGATGTGTACAAAGTGAGCACCTTAGCTTCCTCCTGAGTCACTCAACTAAACCTCTAGACCTCCCAAGTTGACACAATGTATCAACCATAACATTCCACCCCTTGTCAACTTGGTAATCAGATACATTTCCTTAAACCAGTTTCCAGATACAAAGACATGCTTATATTAGAACCATAACATTTTGCCCCCATGCAAGTGAAATTAAACACTTCCAACATTTAAAGGTACAAAATAAACATTACCATTCCAAAAGGCACCAACAGGGTAATACAGAGCATTGGGACCAAAGCAAGTCCAAAATCCAGCAGGCTAACATTGTGTTCTGTAATTCCACATCCACCATCAGAAGCAACTTGTGGCATGCTGTGAGCTCCAAAGGCCTTGTATGAGTCCACCCCTATGGCACTTCTGGTGGTTACAGCCTCTATAGCTTCTCTCTTAGGCCTGCTTTGCTCCCCCCTTGCAGCTTTCCTCTGATAATCCACTTTCCTGTCTTTTCTAAACTTTTGAGGTCTCCAGGACACCTTTTGCTTCATACTCACAGCTTTGCACACTGCCTGGCCTCCCAGGCCTTCTGAAATCTGGGTGGAAGCCTCTTTAACTTCCAAACTTTTGCATTCTCCTGCACCTAAAGCCAGGCCCACGTGGATGATGCCAAGGTCTGCTGCTACCTGGAACAGTAGACAAACTTTCCTCTCTCTTGACCATAGGGGTTGAGTGCCTGGATCGCTGGGCACATTGAATCCAATGCTGAGGAACAAATTCTCTATGCTGCCTCCATTCTGGAACCTGGTGCAGCTGCTGCCACCATTCTGCAACATGACACTCTTTGGCTTCATTCTCAAGGCAAGGTCTTTCACCTTTGCAGTTTTGAGGCTGCAAAGAGTGGAGACCTGCTGCTTGTGAGGCCCTGAGGCCATCTTTACCATTCTTTTGTTCCTTCTCAGCAATAGAAATCTCCTCAGCCTTATGTTTGCAATCCACAGCTTTACTGGAACTTCTTTTCTGGCCAAACTCACAACATTTTAAATCATCCTGCTGGGCTCTTTGTTCTTGATTGTCAATATAAATCTGGCTAAAAGCCCCCAAGAATAGCCATGCCACTGCCCCAACATTCGACTGCCTTGAAACTTCTTTTGCCAGATGAATCAGTTCGCCGCCACCCTTAATCTCAGTCTTAAGCAAAGTCTCTGGATATGTGCAAAATGCAGACAAACTTTCTGCCAAGCCATAACATACATCATCTGGAGTCCAACAACCAATGCAGTCCTTCTTCCCAAAAGAAACCTCCTGAACCTGGTCTTTACCAGCAGGATTTCTATTAGCTTTCTGGTCTTCTGAGTTCTGACCAGAATCTCCCAGACAGAACGGCAGAAGCTGTTCCAGTGTATCCCTTTCAGGCAACATCTCTGAACCTTTCCAACCTCTTCCCACAAGCCATTTCCAAAGGCTCTTGAACCACATGGTCAGGTATAGTAACAACAATGACCCCACTCTGCAGGTACCAAATTCTGTCTCAGTTACGTTTTTCTCGTTGCTGAGACAAAATACCGAACATCCAAAATGAAGGAAGGAAAGGTTTATTTAGCTTACAGTTTGTGGAGGTCTCAGTCCATACTTGGCTGGCTCAGAGGCAGAGTGGCACATGACATAGGCCGCACTGTTCATGACAGCAGAGCACAGCAAAAGCAACCAGCAAAAAGCGAGGAATTGCAGCAAGCAGCCTCTTCTTCTCCCTTACCTTGTAAACAGCCTACCCCCACCCAGGGGGCATGTACCTCTCACACAATCTCCATGCCTTCCTTTTCCACAGGCTCAGGATGTGTACAAAGTAAGCACCTTAGCTTCCTCCTGAATCACTCAGCTAAACCTCTAGACTCCCCAAGTTGACACAATGTATCAACCATAACAGCCATAGATCTCAGTACATTGGGAAAGATGGTTAGGAAGTCCTTGAGTCAAGATTGGTTAATAAAGAAGTCTTGTATCTTCTCTAATTTTTTTTTTTTTTTTTGTCCTGGGAATTGAAGTCAGGACCTTGTGTTTGCCAGGCAGGCACTGTGCCACTGAGCTATATCCCTACCCCTTGTACCTTCTGTAAATAGTGCTACTCTAGTACCCTCCCTGTATTTTGTGATGGTTGTGGAGAAACCATTGTTAAGGCTGTACGAGATAAGGTACTGTTGCAAAAGTCGCTGTGGATTCCATAGCACAAGGGCCAGGTGCTTTGGTCAGTTGAGCAGTTATGCTGCTTCTGGTTGGAAGTCTGTAGATGCATGCTTGCAGGCACCGCCTCTTACAACCACTCCATTTTACAGATGAGAAAACTAAGGGAACAGAAATATTAAGTAATCTGCTGAAGTTTGACAGCTGGTAAGTGGCAGAAACAGAATTCTAACTTATGCAATTTGGTGTCATTTTCTATGCTTTTTATCATTAGATCAACTCTCAAGCTTATAGTTTGAAACTTTATACAAGGAAAAATAGTCTTTGATAACATTAAAATAAAAATATTTACAATAATGTACAAACTATGATGCACTATATAAAAATCTAGGGCAGCAATTCTTAAGCATTAGCATAAATTCATTCCCAGGGCCTCCCTCAGGAGGCAGAACAGCCCCTTGCTGCGCTGCAGATTTCTGCTCAGTCTGTCTGGGATGAGGCTTCAAGATTTATATTTTTTACGGCCATTTTTAGTGATCCTTTGTAAATGATGCTTGAATTAGACTTTTATAAACATTGTTCTAGAGGAAGCATACCTGATTTGGAGGTAGAATTAAATTCTGGTTGGGGTCATTTTTATTATAAGACCTTGGACAAGTTGTTTAAGTTCATGAAACACAATTTACAGATTTGTAAATACAGATGTAATAGCAACAGTAATTAACCACACAGGATTTACTAGGTGACTCAGTGTGAGAACACTGCTTAATACTTAGGGGAGTGGAGTGTTGTGTGAATGCAGGTGCTAGTGATCCCTGCTCATAGCAGTCCCTTCGTGAGCACTGTCCTTTGACAGTGTCTGACTATTTGTGCTGCGTCATACATGTCATGGTTGGGAATGTTTGTTATCTGTCCTTAAATCCAGGTGAGGAAAAGAGGAATGTCTTTCAGATAGTTAATAAATAAGTGAATGGATTTCTCCTTTATTTCTGTAGTAAGTCACATTAGGTCTTTAGGGAGCATCTGGTTAGGTAGGATGCTTGGAAATAGAATCCTTGAAAAGGTATTTCCCTGTAGTACTTTCATTTTTCTCTATGATATTACTACTGATACCATTTAAAGTCGACATTAATGGCAAATCAAGGTGCTATGGAAGATGAAGAAAATTTTCCCTTATTGCTTCTTCCTTCTCCCAGTTTTCTACGGGAATCAAGATATGTCCAGAACTTGCAGCCTACCACGTTTTACCCTGGGATGTCTACTGTCCTGACATCTCATGAAAGCCAATCATAGAGATTAGCTCAAATGTCTGTCTCCTATGGATTTAAGAGAATTAAAGTTTAAAAGAATGATGTGCCTGTCATTAATGTTTTACCTGCGTGTGGAGATGGCATATCTCTGGTCTCACCTTACTTACCTTCATCTGCCTCAGAACCTGTGGTAGAAGCGATACCTGCAGAGAGGGCACTGCCTCGCCACTCCCTCTGCTGGTTCCATGCCCACACACTCTCTTCTGTCTTGTCTTTTTGAGCCAAAGGTCTTGGCATCAAAGAAAGCTGCTTAACTTCCCTGAACTTCAGTCTGATTATTTGTAAATTAAATCTAATGATACATATCTTATCTCAGTGCAGATAAGAGAAGCAACTCTTTTCTGAAGACCTAAGTGGTTAAGAGATTACAGGTACACGTGAAGTTATCTTTAATATTGATGTCAACTTCCAGCCAGCAAAATATGATCAATTAGATTTTTATTCCTAGAAGTTTCTGCGTTTTATGGCATGAAATCAAAAGAGGTAGCAAAGATAAATAAAATGAAAATAATCTAAAAGAAAACTTTAAATAAACATTTAGCAAGTATATATAACCATCTTGGCTTTTTTTGAAATTCTATATTGTCTCTGATGGCTTATTTTATTATTTTTTACTCTCTTTAAAATAAAAAAAAATCAAAGAGAGAGATTACTTTTGGGCTGGACATGTGGCTGAGTGGTAGAATACTTGCTTAGCACGTGTCAGGCCCTGCACTGCATCTCTAGCACTGCTAGGAACAGGTTGTTGTTATGTTTGTGCTCTAATCTTCCCCTTGCAATCACAAGTGTTCTTCGGGTTATTTATTCATTTTCATTAGGACATGTGTGCGGTACACTGCAGTTTACAGTCTTGGGGAGTCAGGGCATGTACATAATACAGATGGGTTCCTTTATTGAATCCCCTTCCCTCCTCCTGCCCTCCTCCTCCTCCTACAAATCTTCTTTCCCTATTTTTATTCTTGCTGATACTATTAATCTTACCTCCTGTTTATGACGTATAAACATCCATTGAAATTTTAGGCTCCTATCCCTCTTCTGCTGTGTATCGCCCCTTCCCCTCCCTGCTCCTCTCACCCTTATTCTCTTGCACCTGACCCCGCTTCCAAGCTATCTGTCCCCTTGTCTCCTATGCATCCTTTACTGTGCCCTTTGTTTGTACTTTGCCTCACTCGAACAAGAGATACTATACAGTATTTTAAATTCTGTATCTGATTTATTTCATTCAACATTATATTTTTCAAATGTATTCATTTTCATACAAATGTCTCAAATTTTTTCTTCTTTATAGCTGAGTAGTATTCCATTATGTATAGATACCACATTTTCTTTATCCACTTGTCTGTTGATGTATATATAGGCTGCTGCAGGTTATTTATTTTAAGCATATTTATTATTGGATCCATAGGCCTGATTGTCCTCCAGTTGCTAGAAGATTAAATGTTCAGGGAGAAACATTTTCCATAATGACCTCTTTAAAAACTTAGTTACTTTTTTACTTCCATAAATTCGTTTCTTCTGAGCATCCATCAGTGATTTACCGTATAGATATGTCAAAATTTCTCTTTTGGAAATGTAACATTGCTAAGAAATTTGCTTCCAGTAAATGTTTGTTTTAATTTTCTCTTAATGCATAGTTTTCACCTTCAACTAACTTCAGCGAATGTCCCTGGAAATCATCATCGAAGTGTTTAAATCATTTCTTGTGGCTTCCCTTGTACTCTGACTCCATAACAAACAATTATTTTTGCACTCAGAGAGAGCCCCATGGATTTCAGAGATGTTTTAGTAATTCATTCATAACCATCTTGTTTCAAAAGGTATTTTATTTTTTTTATTTTTATTTTTATTTTTTTTTTTGCGGTACTGGGGATCGAACTCAGGACCCTGCGCTTGCTAGGCAAGCGCTTATTCCACTGAGCTATATCCCCAGCCCTCAAAAGGTATTTTAATATGGAATGCACAATTATAATAATAGAGTATATTAAGATAACTCAGAAGAGGAAGACAAAAGCAACCATTTGAACTGCGGGGATCAGCCAATAGTTTGCTGATAAGGAAAGTGTTGGGTCTCAAACCAGAAAATGTGAGGAATTAAAGAATGCTGTTCGAGGCTGATAGAGTAGAGCCAACAAAGGACAGGTTTCAGCACAGACTTCCAAAACCCCTTGGTGGCTCCAGGGTTGTTAACACCTGCTTTGTACCCAGTCCCACCCTCTCCTCTGTCACTCTGCTTTGATATTCAGAAGTCCTTCCCTACCAGTGTAATCAGTCTCTACCCTCAGCACTGTGCACCCTGACCTTTGTTCTAATCGTTTATTCCCTGTAGCATGTTCTGTTCTCCAACGATTTCTTGTTCCTTCCTCTGTACTTCTTTAGAACTCAACATGTACTCCTAATTTGATATACAACGTATTGCTCCTTGACTTAAAGGTCTACTACCCTCAGTAGCGTCTGTGGCTTTTAGAGATAGGCTTTGTGTCTCCAATATCATGTCTCAGAGGTGAGTAATTAGTTGTTCAGGACATTTTCAGTTGAATTACATTGAGCACAATATTAGATACTGTATATTATTTTCAGGAGGAAAGTTTTGTCTGTCTGTAGAGCCTCCAGTGCATTATGCCTAAAAGTTATTGTAGCAGGGATTATAAAAATGAGGTAACATTCAGGGAGTCTGAGAAAATGGATGAGAAAAAATATATCTTTATTTTTGTTATCTGTTACCTTATTTCACATGCATTTGAGTTATGAATGGCAGTCACCAAACAATTCTAATACTAATAGTATCTCTGACCGTTGCATTAACAAGAATTATAAATTTTGCGTAATATCACTTATTTCAGATTCTCAAATTATTGTTTAAAATTATTTTTTCAAAATCAAGATAACTATTAAACTGCTGCTAAATCTTGCTCTTTAATGCATTAATGAAGAAACTCATATTTCTATATAGATTTAAAAATACTTTAACTATTTTTAGTATAATTGGTTTTCTCTGTCATCCTTTGTATTTTGCTTTATGCCCTTCAAAACCTTAGTTTGAGAAAGGGCTCATGGATTCTTTCCCAGCTTTCTGAAGGGATATTTGGCACAAAAAAAAATGTTCTATTGTAAGTTTGCAAGGATGTGAGCCCAGTTCAAGAGTCATATTTTGGGACATGGTGATGACGGTTGCTATGGTAACAAATTTAGAGTCATCCAGAGTACTATTAGACAGGACATAGTTTGATGAAATTATTCCTTTATGAAATGTGTCTGGCCAGTCCGCAGAGGGCAGGATGAAGGTGAAGCTCACCAAAGTGTGAGATGAGAGCGGCAGGACGAAGACTGCGGTAGTCGGATGCAGTGTGGAGGGACGGTCCGAAAGACACACAAGTGAGATGAGGAAAAAAAAAAAACAGGATCCCACAAATGCAGTTTGGGGTGGAAAAATGAGTCGCTTTTGAGTAAAATTGAAATTCTGTCCATTTAGATAAAGGTTTGGAGATTCAGTGTGTAGCTAGAGATTTGGAAAGCATCATTACAGAGAAAAGAGGCAAAATCAAAAGAACAATGTGGTTTATTCAGTGGAAGGAGCTGAACAAGAGAAGAGGCTAATAGGTAGAAAGGCTCAAATCAATACAAAATCCCGTTTCCCATCTCTGAGAAACAACCAGTGATCTTTGCCCAGCATTTACCTTCTGTGGAGTGAGGAACCTAAGGAATAGCTGGGCATCTGGCTTCAACATATTTTAGAGGAAGCTAAAGTACCCAGAAAGGGTTAATGTTCAGCAGCGACCTAAGGACCCAGGATGGCCTCAAACTGTGAAGCTCAAAGTATAACATCCAGCTGCCCTCTGGGCTTTGTGCTAGTTAAGTAAATATTCTAGAATGTTCTGTCTCTTTGTATAGGGGGTTGGTGACACTGAAGGCCAAAGCCTATCCACATTGTTACTGAACTCATTAGAATCTTGGTTATGTGTTAGCTGGGCCTCAGTTTATCTCACGGAATCCACCTCCAACTCTTTTTGCTACTAAGTCTGCTTTCCGATTGATCACGCAAGATTTTTTATCTTACGTTTTTTTCTCCTCTCTGATGTTAATCTCTTTATTGTATGGCTTGTGACTGATTTCCAGTTTTACAAAATTATCCTACCTCTTTCAAGCTTTTAAAATTTTTTACTGTAGTGTGAAAGTCTTCAAACCTGTGTAGTTAGCTGCACCCCTCATTTGCCCCTTTGGGAACCATAAAGATAACAACCATTTTACATTTTCCAATCATTGAACGGCCCTTGCTTCTATAACTTCTTAAATTGTGTTTTTTCTAGAAATTGAAATCCTTGTTATAAAGGCTTCCTTTATAAAGATGTATTGGGGCTTTATTCTTAAATATCATTACTTCCTCTGACTCAATTCTTGGCTAAAATTTTATTTTGAAGTATCATAATTTTGACTGAAATGTGATCCTTCTGTAGAGATCTTCAAGGATATTCAGGAAAGATAGTAACCTAATAGTGGGGTGCATCTGGAATTTAAAAACCTCTTAGGTCTATGTCAGTCTCAATGATGAACTAATCACCAAAGCATAGTTTAATAAAGCAGAATACCCATTTCATTTCATTAGTCAATTTTTATATAACTAAATGAGAAGCCAATTACATTTTGCATCTAATGTTGAATTTTTTAGACTGTTAAGTTATTCAACTGGATTATAAGTTCTGAATTCTTTTAAAGCTGCAGTGTTTTTGAATGAACATTAATAAGTCATATATTAATTTACTTTTGCTGACACTGAATTGAAAATAGTGACAGAATAGCCAAAACAGATATAATGAATTTTTAAACAGTTATTGACTTACTTTCAGTTGATACCCATCAAAGATATGCTGAGAACTCTATAATTCAGTGCAGCTTGTTTCTCAACTCGACATCTAAAGTAAATCTTTTCTAAAATGCGTAGAAAAAAAATAAATAAAATGCATAGAGACATTTAATGGCATGCACATTCCCCAATACCTCACTCTTTGTGTATATTTGCACGTTTGCTTAGCAACTTTATTTTTTTCTTATAGGCAATATTTTTCTCTATTTCTTGCTTTATAATACTATCTGACTTGTATTTTGCATATCCATCAATAATTCATAGAATTTCTCATAAGTAGGCTTGTTCCTGATCAGTCCTAAGGACTGTTAACTGTGGAGGGATCCTTTTATGAATACTTTGCTTCAGGGTAGGGAGTTGAGGAAGGTCAATGAAACCTTTTCTTATCCCTTCTATATAGAATCCTGGTCCCAGTGTCCTTTTGAATTTCACAACTGGAAAATAACACAGATCAGTTAGAGCTCTAGTGTTCACAATATGCATATGCTAGTTTAAATTCTCCATACCTCAGTGGTTTTACTTGTAAATTAATTTCTTCATTCAACTATGATTTATTGAGCATTTTCTACTGGGAAGACAATATGTAAAGTGCTAGGGACATATGTAATCTTTGACTTGTAGCTTACATATGAATGGTGATTAATAATAGTATCTATCATATAATTTTATGCAAATGAACTGACATTTGTTTAGTAAAGTCATAAGCAAAGCCAAATCTATAGTAAGGATTCAATAAAGGGTAAGCATTGCATTATTGTGAATAGTAATGTATGAGCCTTCAATCAGCCACTGTTGGTTTGCTCCAAGGCCTAGCAGACTACCTGACTGTTAGGGTTTGTGTCTAAATGTTCCTGCAAAGCCCCATGTGGATGTAGGCCTTTTTCAGAGGTGACTAAATTTAGAGTGTGTGATGTTGGGATAAAGGGTGTGTGATTAGTAAGTCAGTCCATGGGTTGGTTTGGCATAGTTCTAGCTAGGATTAAGGTATGAATTCTATCCTCACCCTCTAGTGGTAGCTTTCATACAATATAAGGGGCAGAAAGAGTCTTGTCTCCTTCTTTTTGTTGTTTTTGCTGTCTCCCACCACCATGAATGGTTGCCCCTCTGCCATGTGCCACCCTGCCTGGGAGCCAGCTGATTATGGACTAAAACCTCTACAAACTGTGCATTATATAAACCTTTCTTCCTTTAACTTTAGGTATTGGCTATTTTGTCTTAGCAATAAGAGAAAAGTAACTAAGACACTGACAAATATAAGGCTCTGGGCTTAGGTTCTCTATAAGTAAACTCCTAGATAAGAATTTGTATACAAATTATAAGGAAGTTCTCCTCGCAAGAAAAAAAAATTCTGGTAAAGGATTAGAGAAAGAATTAATTCAGAAGCAAAAGGATTAGAGAGAGAATTCAGAAGCAGCCAAACAAGGGCAGGGTTTAGGCAAACTCCAGTAGAGGCAAAATACTCATTCAGGAAAATGGAGGGTAAAATACTCCTCAGAACAGCTCCAGCATAAGATGGGAGAAGCAGGTTTTCATACTTCTGTACCTATTAGTGACTGATTAGGGTTACAATAGGGGGCTGCGGTGTATAGAGTAGTGACCCTCATACATGACTGTCCCCTGACCCCTAGAACCTATGAACATATTCCTTTATGTGGCACAGAGAATTTTGCGGATATACCTAGGGAGTAGGCAGTTTTAGATATGGAGGTTACCTTGAATTATCCAGATGGCCTAATCCGGTCACATGAGTTCCTAACTATGGAAAGTCTCTGAGGCAGAGAGTTCCGTCTTCTGCAGGTAAAAGATGGGTGAGACAGAGAGAAAAGACTCTGCTAACTTTGTAATGGAGGAAGGTCAGAGGCCTGTAGAACCCGGCCAAGACAAAGAAGTGAAGCTCCCCTATTAGCTCCAGGCGGGAATATAGCCTGACAACACCCAGTGAGAGCTGGGTCTGACTTTTGACCTACAGAACTATAATTGGGATTCTTTAAAACCATTAGGTTTGCGGTGATCTTTTACGGCGACAACAGAAAACTAACGCAGTGACATAAACTCCTGGGCGCTCCGGTCTTGCTCTGTAAGCAGGTTAACTTTAGAAGGCCATCATGGCAACGTCTCCAGGGAACTGTTGCAGCTATGGAAATTGGCAGCAAAAGTACACGGAAATAAAAAAAAACTCAGGAATGGCAAAAAAGATCTGGGGATCCATGAATAAATCCACTATAGTGTTCAGTGAGGCTGGTAGCGGAATGAGTGAGTGAGCGAGTGAATGAACATAAACTACTAATGCACAGACATTGTATGAAAATGACTTATTTTTTAATTAATTAAGCTTATTGGGTTTATACATATGACATTTGTACCTGTACGTGATATATCTTGATTCTTCTTTTTTCCCAATTCCTACCCCTCCTTTGAACCTTTCCTCCCCTCCTTGTATACAGGAGCTTTATTTCCATTTTTTCTCATTTTTTTCTTTCCCCTTCCTTTCTTTCCCCCTCTTCCCTCCTTAGTTCACCTTCTCTTTTGGACATCTTCTTTCTGCTTCACAATATGCGTAAATATTGCATTGTTTCTCTGGTGTGAAAAACCAAGAGTGTAAACAAAGACCAAAACATGAGTTCTTGTCACAAGGCAGCAAGGTGGCAGTTCTCATTTAAAGTATGCATTTGGCCATCAAAGCTATCCGTTACATTCATGTGCTTCCCACTTACATTTTTAAGTGTATATTTAAAAAAAGTTTTTTATCCTGGGAACTGAATCAGGACCTTGTGCTAGCCAGGCAGGCCTTACGCCACTGAGCTATATCCTTGGCCCCCTTCCCACCTATTTTTAAGGTCTTCACAGGTTAGTGGGTTAGAAGAGAGAATATTCTATAGATACACTTGTTTAGAGGTGAGTAAAATATAAAGCTATATGTACGCTGTAGGAATTCTCAAGAAAATTCAACAATTCTTTGGAGAATTTCATTGCATTCTACCTAACTAACCAGCTGGAGAATTCATCATCCTTTGAAGCATTTGCTTAGCTTGGCAGAAAAACAAAACAAAAGTACCTAGAAATAGAAAAAAAATCATCATTGAGAAGCAACGTTTTGAGAGATTAAGTTAAAGAAAAACTAAGCTAAAGGAATAACTCCCGTGTTTTGAGGTTATCCTTCTTTCCTGCTTTCTCTTTTTTCTTCATTTATGCCCAGGCTAGAATCCTAAATGAATTGTCTTTTATATGGTAGACCTAGAATAAAATCTATACTAACATTTTGGCAAAGATCTTCAAAGTTTCTTTCAGGGCAAGGACCAAGAGGGAAGAAGGGCACTTCGCTGTTTATGGTAAGGATCAAACTTGCTTTGCTAACAGCATTGCTCTAATAAAATAATACCTATGACCTATGTAAAAATAGTTAGACAAAATTCCAGGGAAGGGAGAGGTCTCACTGATCCTAAATACATTCTCTATTTTCTGTCTTTATCAATGGGGTGTTAATTTCTCCTTGCCCATGGATAGTGGTGACCACATAAACCTGAATTTCTCATTGATTTATAATGTTATGCTCTATTTTAAAGCTGTTAATTTAAATGAGCACTCAGTTTAAATTCCATTTTTCATTTGCCACCTGCCTAGCTGTAGCAGCTGCCCTCTAGGTTTAAAGGGAGAATTAGTTACATCCACCATTAATTTTATCACTTCAGTATTTTGTGTCTTGTCTGAAAGAAAGTGCTCAGATAGACATTTAATTGAAGAAGCATGTCACCTGGTACCCTATAGTTTGGGGACAATACTGCTGATTATTGTAAGGTTGGTGGAGAGAATATATAGGAGACATAGCAACAGAGAAGGAAGTTTTATTGTGGCGGAGGTGGCAGGCGAGTCTCTAAGTATAGAGACCTTGACAAGGGGCAAGGGATTTGGGTTTGTATAGAGGTAGAGGGGCAGGACTAGGACCTTAAGGAGTGGTACGAAAATTTTGGTGGAGTGGATTTGACATTGGCTCTTGGGAGGCTTTGTTCAAGCAGGCAGGGCATTATCTGGAGGGGTTGACGTTTATGGATCATATTAGAGCAGGATGTTTGTCAGGGGGCAGGGTTGGCTTTTTTGATTTTGCCATGGGGGTTGGGACTGAAATGGACTCTTAACAATTATGTTCTAATCAATAAAACTGGAGGCATAAGAAATCAAGGTCCCTTATGTAAGGCACATTATATAAGGTTTTTAAATATGAAAACATCTTCATTCAGATCTTAGGATAATTAAACCTTGAGCAGAGGGATGTGCACATGAGTGAGTCTTTCAGAGCCCCACTGACTTCCTTTGAAGACCAAGACTTGGTTCATTGGAAGGTGGTAGGCATGTGAGAGGAAGGTGAATGGGTTTTATTTGCTTTCCAAAGGAAAAGAAGGTAGAAGGAACCCCATTTCTGATTAATGCTGGGCAAGAAGATGGCTTGAGGGAGAGGTCTGTACTCATTTCTGCTGACATCAGGAGGTGAAAGCTGCAAATCCAGGAGGGATGTGGATTGGGGAGCACCAGGTACACAGAGGAAGATTTGGGGACTTTTATTCATTCAAAAATGAAAAGTACTTCTTAATAGGAAGAAATTTTGTTTTGTTTTAGTATAGGAAAGGTAATTAAAAGATTTGGTCTTCTAAGAATTTCACAAATTATATAAGCATCATACCAGCCTCTGACATTGGCTTACTGTCATTTTATGACTAAGAATGGAGTTTACGCATTTTAGTTAAAATCACAGTCGGATAGTATATGTTATTACATTACTACATTATGGGGCCATTTTAACATACTGCTAAGATACATCAGCACCTTTATGGTGAGAGTCATTGGAAAGCCAGTCATCAAATAGGGATGTTCTCATTTCAGCAACTACAGGGTCCAGGGCCACAGCGTGCACATGTCAGTGGACTGTCTGATTTACTAGAATCCTCTGCTAAAAAGTAAAATGCGTCCTATTTTGTTGTCAATTTCAAAATTATTGAAAAGTAGAAAGCTTTGTTTTTACAGCCACATCCTTTGGTCAACCAGTTTAAATAAAATGTGTATGCTGGGTATTAGAATAGAAAGAAAGAAGGGAGTATTGGGAAAGGACATTAAATAGATAAGAGATATATTTACAACTAAGTATAATACAAAATTAGGATTTCATTTGTAAGAACAAAATAGTATAATGACACATATTCATCTGTCTTGTAAGAAAAATAAAAAGCTTATAATGCTAGTACTGCTAACACAAAGTCAAGTTTTATTGTACATCAAGAGATGAAAGGATTGCAGACCATAAAAATTCATCAATTATCAGTCATGTCTGGATATCATAGAAATCAATACATATTGTTTCATGGTCAATACACCGGCACTGTTTTAAACTAGTTGAGACCAGTGATGTGGTTGACAGTAACTGAACCTTTCTAGCACACTCAGATGAGAACTGGCATGTGCTTATATTATTAACAAAATAGTTTTCCATTTCTCAGATGGAATAGTATGGCATCAAGGAGGCATCATGTTCAGGAAACTATACAGAGGTAAGTCTTTTAGGTTCCTGTTGTAGCCAGTTACTCCTTTGCAAAAATAGAATATTTTATAGTAAGCATCACAAAACATTTCTGACTCAGTGTTATCCTTTAAGCTCTTAAGTCCTCATTTTGTTATGTCTTCTTCCAAATTCTTGCAACCATCTGTGAATGTGGTTGCCCATTTTGTGTACCCAATTTTTCAGAACTTGTGGGTTGGATCTAGGAGTGATGTCACATGACTGTTATCCCAGCATTTGGCAGGCTGAGGCAGGAAGATTGTTGTGAGTTCAAAGTCAGCCTGGGTTACATAGTGAGTCCAAGGATGGCCTGTAATACATAGTGAAACCCTGTGTTTAAAAAAAGAGCTTGCTGGTTATACTATTCAAATGTGCACAAATTACTTTGTACTTTTTTTTCACTAAGATAATGTATCAGGGAGCATTTTGTAACCCACAGAGAATTTTGCAATATAATATACAATTTAGGGGCATTTGTCAATGTAATATGCAAGCTATAATGGATTTTATATGTTCAATCATGTATTAAGTACTTATTGATTACCCAGCTCATCACAGAGATAATAATAATTACAGGTGATATGAAATGAAGAAGATACGTCCTACTAATGAAGACCTGACACTCTGGTGAAGGATATTGCTGTATAAACTCATGATTTTTTTTTTTTTTTGTCTTTTTTGAGACAAAGTCTTGCGGTGTAGTTCAGGCTGGCCTTGAGCTCACTTTGTAGCCCGGGCTGGTCTCAAACTCACAATGATCCTCCTGCCTCAGCCTCCTGAGTGCTGTAATTACAGGCATGTGCCACCATGCATGGTCTAAACTCATGATTAGTAAGCAGTGTGGCTGAGTGAAAACAAGAGAATTCTCCCCAAAGATTTCACAACATGAGTTATCCCTCTTAAACACCAAGCAAGAATTTGCCAGGATAAGGGGAGACGCACATGTTCCAAGCAGAACACCTCTCAGGTGCAGAGCAAGGACAAGTCCTGCTTGGGGAATGGTGAGAAGTTTTGATTATCGAATATTATGAGGCAGGTGAAAGCAGAGAAGCAAGGAAGACAGAATCAGTAAGACTGTGAAGGACCTCAAATTCAATATTCTAAGAAACAGAACTTGCTCTGAAGGCAGTGGGGAAGATTTTCAACAGATAATTGGATCTGAAGCCCTATGGACTCTTTTGAACTGCAAGGGAGTAGGACTAGAAGTGAGAGGAACAACCGTAGCCTACATAAATAGCTAAGAAGGCAGAGGGTGAGTTCTTCAGGCAAGCAGCATCCTGACTGCTCAGCCAAATTGTAAGGTCTTTGTGGGATGTTATTAGCATCATTTATGTTTTGCTTATATCTTTCTCTTTGTTTCTTATACAGTTTTGCGGAGCAGTAGGTGCTTAGCAAGCAGCCTTATAAGTGGATTAGGATTCATTTGTACTTGAAAAATTCACTTGCATAGTATAGTCTTGACCCAGTGAAAAGGACATCTTTGGTAAAGCTCTGTCCCTCTAAATAGGCTGGAAATTACCACTTTGTGTATCACTGTCAGCAAAAATATATTTTAATTCTTTTCTTAAAAATTCATGCTTAAAAGCAACTCCGTCAAAAACTTTATCTTCTTGGATCTTCAGTGTAGTAGCTTTAAGGTTTAGATACTTTTTGGATCCATGAAGATGGAAACAAATCTCAGAAGCATTATTTTATTTCACTTTACTGTTATTTCTAATAATGTTTCATTTGTTTAATGCTTTGTGGCAATGGATCTAAATATTCTGTGGAACTACTTACGTTTAACTGTTACACAGACTCTATGATGCGGGTGTTAACCACGATCCTATTTTTTAAATGAGGAGATTGGGGCATCGGCAGTTTAAAAGTAACTTGTCCAAGTGCAAATAGCTAAAAGCAATAGAGCTTCGCTCAATTTTGTGACCCTAAACCTCATGCACTTCTAGAAAGTAAAGCGTCAGGCAGTGTTACCACAGCATGGTGGTCAAATATCTTAGACCGGAAGACGCCCTTCTGGTCACTTTATGGATTTGGAGGGGCTCTGGGCAGGCTTCAGAAAGAAGACAAAAAATGAAAAGGATTAGAAGACAGAAAGAAATGAGTTTTTAAAAGCGTGTATTCTGTCACGTAGTAAATGTTTTTGAATGAAATGAAATATGGAAGACAGAAGACTTCATGGCAAGAGCGAAAGAGGGCCCTCAGGCATGGCTTTGGGTCTGACCCTTCCTACAGAAGACCGATGCACACAGAATGGGAATTGCTTCTGTGGATTGTAACTTCACTTACCCCCGGGCTGTGTCTGAACCTGTTAACAAATTCATAAATCTTTACCCATTGGTTTTTCTTTCTGATGAGAATCACCTCAAATGATTTCTAGTTTTCTGAGCACTCATTATTGCACTTCAAATACAGTATCAAAGAAAGCATGACTTCACTGTAAAACAGCCGGCTTCTGATTCTAGCTCGGAGATTCACATATTCAGTGAAAGCAATTGCTCTGGTGCATAAAATGTTTTAAAATAACATGAAAGATTACACCACAGGTTGTATATGAAGGACAGAGTGTGTTTTGTAATTTGCTGTAAAAAATGATTGAAAATCCCACTTGTCTCTTCTTTCTTCCTTATTCTTTTCTTTAAATTCAGCCCCTGTTGAGCTGGCTATAACTGGCGGAGAAAAAGTACAGTATACGGAATAAGCAGAAGAACATGGTGGAATGTGGCAATTCTTTTTTTATTATTATAGAGGTGACATCTAATTACCTCTGTTGACTGCTCAGTCAGTCTTTCCTCTGTCGTTTTGTTTTCTGTACTATTTTGATTTGTAATTGTCATCATTAGTGCATTAGCTTCTCTCATCAGAAGCATGTGATTTGCTGGCCATTAGCAACCCTGTAGACATGTCAAGGGCAGCAGGCCTAAGAATGCAAGCAGGCTTTCTCTGCAGGAGAGTGGTTTGCCCTCTCTAACTCACGCATTTTGTCCTGATGTCTTTGAAAGTATGGTACTTCAGAGCTGCAGTGCCTTTGTTCATCAAATGATTGTCAATTGCCTGAGCCTTGAAAGTGACTCTTTCTCTAGAGTGGTACCTAAAGATCTGTAGACATCTGTTGAACTCCTTCTGATTTGTTTAAAAATCATTTATGGTGCCGTTATGAGTCTCTGAGACCTTTACGTAGGGGTGGGACGTTCGGAGATGCAGATATCAGCTTCGTGTGGGAATGCCAAGGGCTGAGCCTTTTTTAAAAGTTTCCAGCATCGCTGAGTTCTTGTGCTCGTTGTCCAGAGTGATGCGTACTTATTTGGTCACCATTAGAAATATCATTTCAAATGCTTGAAGCTTTTCATTATTAAGTTTTCTTCTTCCTGCCTGTAGATGATGGTGGGAGAACTAGATATGGTGGGAAATAAGTGACAGGTTAGGGACAGACTTTCTGGGAAGCAGCTCTGTGAACCTGGCAGTCATTTCTTTGCAGCTCTAACCCTGTTTCATATGAGCTGGTTGGATATAGGAGTTTAAATTTAAACACCATTAGGAGTCTGTAAGAAGAGTAAAACACAAAAGATAAGAATTAGTCTGTGGTAACTCAGACAGTGCATGCCTACTCAGCCTAACAGTAATATAGATTTAAGCACACTTAAATTGCTGCCACAGAAAATACATCTATGGCAATATTGGGCCTAAAACTGCCAGTGTACCACTCCCAGCACATATGATTAAACCCGTTCCATCCCACTTTACATCTCAATTTTTGACACTTCAGAAGTACTTGGAAAAAAGGGGAATTTAATACCAAACTGAAATGTTTTATAGTAAAGAAATTAAGGAGCAAAGCAATTGTACAAAGATTAAAAAGGACTTAATTTAGATAAACAGACAAAAAGGCCAGGGTACCATAGTTAAATATAGGTTACACGAAAAGCTGGTGTGGGCAGTACTGCTGTGGGCGAAGGAGAAGGGTGACAGGATCCCCAAATGCAGCAGAAGAGGATGCTGGGCAGCGCCAGCAAAGTCCGCTTTCCTTGGTACAAAGCTGCACCTGGGCCCTCATTAAGAAGGGGTCCAGATGTGGCCTGTGACCCTTAAAATGGATATGAGAAATCTGTGAGGCACCAAGAGCTTATAAGAACAGAAGATCATTTCTTTTGAGGAGAGCCTAAAATAGTGTGAATTGATCATCCTGGAGAAGAGAAAGGAAGAGGAGTTTGATGGAATTATTCTTCAAGGATAGGATGTATTGTTTTGTGGAAGCTGTCAAGTTTTTGCTCTACGAGTGAAGACAGCTGGAATAAGTGAGTTTAAATGAAAGCAGTGGGGGTGTGACTGGGTATTCAAACAAATGGTGGGGTGTAAAACGCTGGAAAGACCTACTGAGCAATGCTGAGAGGCTTTGCTCCCAGGTGATGATCAAGCAGAGAAAAGGCAAGTGCCTGTTCGGGTCATCCTAGAGGTAAGGTGGGAGTGTCGGGCAGCTCAGGTTGTGATTGGCTGACAGCAGCAAAATCCTCCTCACTACTACCTTTTGACGGCCTCCCTTAAATATGGCATTCAGATCTCACAGAAAACTAGAGCCACAGGTCCTTTTGAGGAACTAGAAGCAAAAACTTCAAAGCCACTAGAATAACAAAATTACCTTTTCCCTCTGAACTTGGCTTTCCTGGGCTTCTGAGCCTCATTTTCATTCCCTGGCTGTTTGCTCTGTCTGATTTACATGGCACAGAGGAAGCTGTACATTTAATCCTCTTTAGAGCAAAAGATCAAGTTGATAGACCATCTCTTAACTCCAATCCCACATTTCCAAAAGAGAGACCTTATCATGTGTTGCTTGGGTCAAATGTACACCTCCAACCAATCAACTGTACCTTGGTGTGATGCAGGAATTATGTGGTTCAAGGTTGGTAGGAGGGTCTTTCGGCCAATGTGATGTTAGCAGTTGAATGGTGTGTCTTCAAAATTGGTACATTTGAACCCTAACACCCAATATCTCAAAAGATGGCTGTATTTAGAGATCAGGCTTTTGAAGAAGTAATTAAGTTGAAATGAGGCCATTAAGGTGGGTCCTAACCCAATCTGACCAATGTCTTATAAGAAGAAATGTGGACAGAGAGAAACTATGGATGGACACGTATCAAGGAAAGATCACATGAGGACAAAATAAAAATGAGTTGTCCATAGGCCAAAGAAGAGCAACTTCAGGGGAAACCAACCCTACTACATTTCAGATAGTGAGAAAAAAATTCTCTTGTTCCAACCATCTAGTCTGTGGTATTTTGTTACCACAGTCTAGGAAACTACAATGGTATTTTCTTACCATGCTAGAAAGTTAATACAGATGGTCAGTGTAGCTCTTGGAGCAATGGGGTTTGTTGTAAGCTGATACTCCAATAAAATCAATGAATAATTTTATCACTATAATCCTCCTCAGCATTATCATTACCTATGGCAACGGTAGGTGATGATTACATGGAGACTAATGCGGCTATAGTCTCCCCTTCACAGAAGTTTGTAACTGGACCCAAGTTTGGTACTTTTCTAGGGCTGGAGGCAAGAATGTAGCAGCTCAGCCTTGCTGCTAAATTACTCTAAATATTCTTGCCTGTGTACTTGGTTGGTACAGAAACTTTAGGGAAGGGGGAAGTCAGGATGGGGTACTTTTGCAACTGTGACAGAAGAACCTATCAGAAACATTTCCATGGGTCACACACTCCTAATTCCAGCAGCCCAGCACTAGGGGTCTTGACCTTCCTCTGCTTCTCCACCTTTGACTCTCACTCGTGGGACTAGGCTGTGTGTTTACAATCTACTTTATACTAGTGATTGCTACTGGGACTGGGTTTACTGTGAACTGGACATCACAAACTACTAGGGAATGTCAACCTGTAAGGACTAAGTGACTTTCCCTTTGCTCGTATTTTCTCTCCTTGTTTCCTCAACTGTCTGCTTGCCTTGGGCTGGGAGGACCTACCCCGGTACTGCCTCATAGTGTAGGGCTGGCTGTTAACAATGATGAATCTGTCCTGCTAGCTGCACTGACCCTCAGGATCCCTTCTGTTGCCAACAAACTTTCTAAAGACCTTAAAACAGGATTGGATATTCCAGCTGTTATTTATGGAGGTCAGAGTTTCTCCCTTGTAGGAATAACTTTATTGCATTGTGGCTAAATCCATTCAATTCTACAGTTATGCGTAGCATACTAGAACCAAAAAAAAAAAAGAAAAAGATCTGTCCCCTCTGATCTCATCTGGACAAGTAACTCCTTTATTCTAAAATGATTGATAGCTTTCTACTACAGATTTTCTCTTGTTCTAAATGCTTGGGGTCACAAACATATTCAATTTCAGATTTGGGGAGATTTTTAAATATTTGTATTTGCATAATAAGGTATCTTAGGCTGAAAACTTTAGTTATGTTTCATATATACATTATACAGATAGCCTAAAGGCAAGTTTGTACAGTATTTTATATAATTTTGTGTTTAAAATAAGAGATCATAGTGTAAAATTTTCTACTTGTGATATCAAGTCATAACCCAAAACGTTTGGGTTTTGGAACATTTTTTAGATTACAGATACTCACCCTGTGCTTATAGAATAAGGCCATAGTGTCTTTGTGAGTTATCCAAAGGCTTTTAGTCTCTACCCAGCCCACCTTTCTGGGATCACCAATAACCACTGCCAGCCCCAGAGGTCTGGTTGCTCTTGCTCAGTTACTACGGTGCTTCCCACACTTTTTTTTTATCCAATATTGCATTTCCTTGCCATCTCTTTAAAGTCTACCCACCTCCACAATCCTAATCAAATGTGACCTCCTCCATAGAAATCTATGTTCCATCCCCCGAACTGGCATGAGCACATTCTCAGTGAGTTCCCATTATACAGTCTGTACAACCCCATTAGAGCATAGACCTTGCTCATATGCTCATTGTCACCATTAAATGTATTTACTTTAGCAGCCTCCACTAAACTCTTTGATGCCTGGAGAAACACTTTATCTTCCTCTATATCTTCCTTTATATCTTCCCAATATCCATCTAGTGGTTCAAGAATAATAATTATTCAGTAGGCACTTGTGTGGCAGATTCTGTGATAAATGTTCAACATTATTTCATTTAATAGTCAATATTTTTGAGGTAAATAACTAAGGCTTATAACTTAATTTTGCAAGTATTGGAAACTGAGCTTGTACCCATTTCTGACTTCAAAGCCAGTGCTTCTCCCACTATTCTAGATTGCCACCTCTTGGCACTCAGTGTATGAGTGCTGAATTGATTTGATTTGGATTAAGTAGCCTTTCCATTTTAAGAATTTATTTACATTAAGGTGACTTCATGCAATGGTCCTGTAATGAGAAAGGCTGCAGCTGCCTCTGCTGCTGCTTTTTTCTTTAACTCCTAGCAGAAGAGGTGGCTTCATAGAGGTTCAGAGAGATTCGGAGCCCCAGAGCATCATTAAGGAACAAGGTACATTGCTGATCTCTGCCCAGTCATGTGGTAGCTGAACAAAGGTGATGTGCTGGATGCATTTGCCATGCTAAGGAAAGAACAGCCGAATGTTAACCAGCACATTAATCATGCTGACAGATGGTCTGCCTGGTCTGGGCTCTTAAACAGGCTCTTCCCATCTCACAAGCTCACAGCTCTGTATCTATTAGTTGGAAGGGGATCATATAAGATACAGGCTTAGATGGGAACCGGGGCACCTGTATCAATAGCTAGAAGAAAAGGTTGGCTCTCTGAAATTTTAATTGCCTTTATTTTTGCTTTCCCAGGATGCCAAGCCTTCTGTCATAGCAGCCCACCCCCATCAGTACATTAAAAATATATGCTAACATTCTGGTTCTACACCCAGAATGGCTCCCTGTTAAAGTTTCACACATAGCACTGAAAATGGCTACCACCAACCAGTCAGGTAAGCATCCACTCTGAGGGAATTTGCTGTCCCTTGGGGTTATTTTTTGTTGCCTTAGTGGGCAGATTCTAATTTGAACTAGGCAAAATTTAGCCTGCCCGAGGCTGGTGGGCAGGTGTTGCTTTTTGTGACTGAGTTGCTTGAATTGCCAGGACCTCCACATATTACAGGCTGACATCACCACTACATCATCCCAACAGGGAAGTCAAGTTCTGCTTGCAGGAGATCTGGGCTCCAGGCGAATCCCGCCCTGCACTTGTCTGACTGGCAATGCCCTGACATACCGTTTATATGTATATGTCTATCCTTCTCTCTGTCAGGCAGAGGTCCAACCCAATGAGCAAACCCAGTCCGGCCCAAATATATGTATAAATGTGTCTCCATGCTCAAATTTGGGGGGGGGGGTATGGTGGGATAAAGAGAAAATCTTGATAAAGAAAAAAATGGAGGACAAAGTTTCCCCCCCACCTTTGGCATCAGATGCACCTACTCAGTGTTAAGTTGTTTTTCACATGGGGTCTCCCAGAATTCCCACACTAGAGCTTTGAGGTAGGTTTTATGGTTCCTGATAGAGACAGCTGAGAGCAAGAGCATATAGCACAGTCAAAGTCATACAGACTGTAGGTGGTGGAGGTGGGATTGGACACATGCTCACCTGATCTGAACACCCACTCTGTCCGCTCTGATGAGCTGTCACATTTCTCAGTGTAGTTCACACTGCCTTTTCTCTGAAATAAGCCCATTAGTAGCAAGAGGAGGTGAACTGTTAGAAGGAATCGATCCTGTCTCCCTTACCACTCTGTTGATGGACAGTTCTATGTCAACCTGCCCAAAGCACTTTAAGGACTCTTCGAATATCCACATTCAAAACTCTTACTCAGTGCATCCCATAACTCCAGAAGGAAAGATGTGTAGCCAGGGTAGCATCATCTTGACTGGGGACTTGGGCATTCATATTTCCTCCACGTCTTTCCACGCAGAAAAGATAATAGTGATTCAAAGGTCAACCCAACTGGTTGTAAAATCCAGAAGGTACAATTGAGTTGATACAGTCTTGCTATGTTTTGAATGAAGTCTTCAATGATTGTTAATACTTTAGTCCTCTAAGCCTTGAAAGCTTGGTAAAAGGGTCAAGACAACTTGTAATCCTGATGCCAGAGTAGTCCTCAGACCAGACAAAATTCGGTTACTGTTTTAGGCCAAAATATTAGTACTCAGTCTCCTGGAGTTCTTGGTACAGATGGCAGAATAGACCTCAATGGCATAACAAAGAGGCTATACCTGTGCTTATCCCACCCCCAAAACTATATCTTCTTAGGTAACTCATATGCTGGTCCTAAGTTCAATCAACTGCCTGAAAAGTACTGGGGTATGATTAGTAGGAGATGCAGAGATGCAGAGACACAGATATTCGGAGGATTATATATCGTTGGGACATAACTGAGGAACACAGAAGCAGAAGAAGGGTAGGAGGAGAGAGGAGGGCAGGAAAATTTGTGTACAGTGCAGTTTATTTTTGGTTCTTCATGGTGTCATTGTGTATATTTAAAATAAAAGTTGTGAAATCTTTTTTGATCTTTCATGATTTTTTTCTTCCTTTAAAAGTATGCTTTGTTTTAAGCCAGAAGAAATACAAGTTCATTTTTCAAACACTTGTCCTAATAATTAAAATCCCATTGAGGTCTGATTCATGACAGACTTCTCTAAAATTTGGAGCCAAGCTCATTGCTGTACTATTGATTCTTCACTTTTCTTGTGGCTGTAAGGGGCTGACTAGTTGTTTCAAGTTGGAAATTCTGCAGTTGAAATGCACCGAGAGACCTCAGGGCCCAGTTTCCTTCCCTCTCTCTTTGGTCCTGTTTCTGTTTAATACCCATTCCCGCTATGCAGTACTAGGGACTGAGAATCCACAAGGTACATTTCCTCATAAAACTGCAGTAGTTAGTTCTTTTTAGAGACGAGTGCAGGTACATCATGATGAATTTCCAAAGGCCTTTGGAGGTCAACCTCCAAAGCTTAAACCAGTAATGGTAATTCCTTCCCCTTTGGTATACATGGATAGATGTAGGCCGCTGATGTGAATTTCTGGCATTTGCTTGAAGCTCTTGAGATACCAGTCTCTCTGAGACTCAGTTTCTTCAAGAACAAAATGAAGAAAGTAATAGTATCTAATACATTTACTGTTGTAAAGATTATGTGAACTATTAGTTGGTAAATCCCTGGCACACAATAATCACTCGATGGAAGCTTATTATTGCTCTTTAAAATTTACCTCATTTGTCATGCAGAAGTGTGCAGAAGTATGTTTGGCACATAATCAGAAGATGCCTGCAAAGATGTACAGGCAAAGCTCATTACAGTATTATTTTAATTGACACTCTAATTGTTCATGAATAAGAATGGCTAATGATGAAGTTTCTACCTCAAGAGTACTCTGGAGCCATGAAAATTATGTGGTAGAATTTTATTTTGTGAAACTAAAAGCACTTTATGGTATATTTTGCCAAAGCAGCAGGTTGCTTCCCAAAGATAGAGACAGATTCACCTAGGTATATAAATATAAATATAAATATAAATATAAATATAAATGTAAAATAAGCATCTAGAACTAGGCAGTACATCTAGCAAAAGCAGCAGAGATGTTTTTAAAAATTATGGACTTTAAAAAGACTGTATGAGTAATTCTCAGCTTACTTCAATTTATTAATACAGGAAAACACACAAACAAGAGAGCAAATAAGATTACTTCTAAGCTTTCTAAAAAGGTTAATGAAAACCTGGAAGAGGAACACTTACAAATCTTAAAACGTGCTGTCTATTGTATTTTAGTTATTAATATATATTTCAAAATCTTTCCTCCATGAAAATGCATTTCTCTCAACAGCTTTTAAAACTGCTAACTAGGTATAGTTAAAGTACATTACTGTAGTACAGTTCTAAGCTGAGATTCTCATTCAGCTCTATTCAGCAAGTGTTTATACAAAAATGACAAAGTGCCAGGCATTTTGCTAGATGGTCTGCGACAACCCTGTCTTAGTTCAGACTGTATCAAATCATCCCAAATAAAAAAAAAGCAATATGCGTTTGACTCGGTTATCTCTTCTGACAAGAGTAGAAACTGAGGATTCTGTCTCCACGTGGCACCCCTCCTTATGGACAGTGACGGAACCAATGTCCTCAGGACAAATGCTTAGCCACATCAAGTAGGTCCATTTGCCTGCATCTCTAGCGTTCATCCTTCTGATTAAACATACGTAACTGAAGTGTAAACAAAACTGACTGCCAGTACAGCGTCAAGATAAGTCTGCTATCTCTCCTTCCAGTCAGATTACTGTCTCTAAGCCCTTCTCATACAGAGATTCTGAATGCACAAGCTCAAAGTATTCAAGTTAACTTACAATAGCTCCAAAATTGAACTGAAATAGTCAAACAATGAAGTTCAGTTTGTTCACTGCACTGATGTGGTCTTACAATTGAATACTACATGTGGTCTGATGCAAGGCAGAGGAGGTTCTCTTTCTTGACCGTGTTCCTTTTCAAATACGAAAGTGTCTACCATAAAGGACAGGAGAGGATAATGCACTGTTGGCAGGGTGCTAGAGGAACCTCTGCAAGGGGATGGGAAGGGTTTCCTTTTATCCTTTGCTCTGGGACACCTCTCAGTATTTGGAGTGCTGTTAAAACTCATTGTAAAATGTAATGCCAACATTTTGCAAGGGAGAAAGTGACAAAGTAAAAGAAATTTATTTTGATTCTCAAGAAAAACTGTCATATATGTCTCTCCTAACCAGTCTTTAAAGGAAGTTTTTAATACGTATATTTCCACTAATCCCTTAAGTTTTGAAAAGTGTGGGTAGGAAGGCAAGTGTTGCCGGGTATATTGCTCAAGGCACGGCACCTGTCTGGCAAGCAAAAGGTCCTGAGTTAGATTCCCATTTCCCGAAAAAAAAATCCCCAAACCCAGGAAGGCAAGTGTTACAATAGTAGTAGGATGGAATAATGAAAGAAAAGTTGAAAAAAATTATAAGAAGCACAACAGTCTAGTTACCACTTATATTCAGGGTCTTTTAAGATATGGAGAAAGGCTGACAAAATATGATCTTGAATTTGTAGTGAAAGTGAGAGGGAATATTTTTGGCTTTGCTTTATGTGACTATAATGAGATGAGACAGCAGTATAAAACAAAAAGCAGAAACATCAAATATGCTAAAATAAAAAGGTACACTAGCATTAATGGGCCAGATTTGTACAACATCCATCTGCCGCTAGGCATCACCAGCCATTCATGTAATTTAAACCTTCGCCAATCAGAGTCATCTTCCAAGCAACCTGACTGCAATGTTATAAGCTACAGATGAGCAGTTTTACTGTGATGGTCTCTGGCCCTCTATTTCACCAACAAGGCCTGGACTGTCACCACTTATGATCAGACATGAAAATGATAAATTGACCTTAAGGTTTTTATCAGAAGTAGATCAGAACTTAGTATAATAACAAATTTTAAAAAATTATAGTAGGAGGAGCAACGGATTCCATTTTATTAACGCTTTTATTTTACTTCAGTGGCACCCAAGAAGTAGTTAAATTTTGTAAAATGTTTTACTCTCCTCTGTTTGGAAGCCAGGGGGTGATGTTTATCTTCTTTAAAATTATGATATACTTATAATGATAAAATGTGCATGGCAAAATTGATCCACATGGGTAAGCAGTCTAGAATATTCAGAATCATCTAACATTTTTGTCTTAGTGGAATTATAGTAGTAGTTTATCAATAGTACAAATAGTAGAAATATTATCTGTAATGGGAATACTCACTGAGCTTACAGTGTGCCAGGTACTGTCAACTATTTTTACATTAAAAGGCTCTGGAATGACCATTGCTGTACATTATTTTGTTTTTCATCACCTATGGAGGTAGTTGCTTTATTATTATTTCTGCATTTCACTGACCAGAAACTGAGATTTAAGGACTATACAACCATACAAATAGTGGATTTGACTAAAGAAATTCAATATTAGGTTGTATGTAGCTAAAGTCTCACTTATAACAATAATATATAGAAGAGTGGAATTTTCTGAATACTTTCTTTTTTTAAATTTCACTTGCAACAAAAGAGATGTGGCAGTTAGCAGGTTATCTACCAATGTAGGAGATTAACACAAATATTATAGTCAGACACCTAAGATTTTGGTTGATAATGGAAACACTTTATTTCCTTTCAATTTTTATTTGTGATTGGGAGATATGAATTCTTTGGAATATTGGGGAATGCTCCACAACAAATTGAGATAAAGCATAACTGTCCTGGGAGTATTGGAAGCTTGACCAAGGCAAAGTTTTCACACAGTGAGTTTTGAGGCTGTCTCATCAGCTGCTCTTGGACGCTACATGGTTGGTGAAGAACTACAAAAATGAGCACGCTGTAGCTTGGGAGAGACTGATCTGAGAGCCCAGTGACACACTCTTGCTGGAGTCTGAAGCACAAACTGAGAGAGTAACCAGTTCTCAGATCTCTCTTTATCTTCCCTCACTTAAACATTTTTTATGTAAAAGTGGGATCTCAAGAAAGGAGTGGAGGAAGGAAGGATGTCAGGATTATGCATGAAAGGAATCTGGCTGTGTTCTTCTCTTAGTTACATTATTAATCCTCCGTATTTACATTAATGGATTCAACCAGCCATGGATCAAAACTACAAAAAAATTATACTGAACCCATGCAGACTTTTTCTTCCCATCATTCCTTAAACAGTACAGTAGAATAACCATTTACATAGAGCTTACATTATATTAGGTATTACAAGTGACCCGGAGATTATTGAGAGTGTGTAGGAGGATGTGCACAGACCGTATGAAAATACTACCACATTTTCTATTATATCAGGGATTTGAGGATCCATAGATTTTGGTGCCTGCAGTAGGGGATTGTTGATCCTGGAACTAATCCTCTGTGAATACTGAGAAACAACTGTCCTTCCTTTAAAAATAGATACTTTATTCTTTTATTTGACAACACAAGTTTTTGTTGTTCTTGTACTTACCTGCTTAAGTGTTCTTAATGTATGTGCAAAAGCATATACACACAATGAGAAACAGACAATGTGTTTAAACTTTGGAAATTTCATGCCACACTCACCCCCACCAAGAAGAAAACTATTTGACTAATCAAAAGGGATGAACCACACCCTGCCTATATTTAACCCTCCGTCCCATCTTCCTGCCCAGATTTCTACGAAAGCTTCATTAGAGATTTGTGATAAAATGCAGGGCTTTGCAGGATGGATTTTTTAAATGTAATGAACATGATATTCTTTGGGGCTGACGGAAAGGCCCAACTATTACCATTTATTAGATGAATTGTTCTGCATTTTGCATCATCATTTTTAATCTCTGATATTCAAAAGTATTTTTAATATACACACATATGGACACTACGAAAGGGTATGAAGGGCAAACCCATGTTTCTGGAGGATTACAGACAGGCTGCCTCAAACATTATGGGATTAACTTTGGACAATTAGAGTTTCACCTAAACTTCTTCACCTGGGCTTTTCTGCTGAGAAATCCCACTGTGGATATCTCAAAAAACAAATCCAATTGTGTGCAAATAAAAAAAATCTATTAAATGTTTCAACTGTTTTTCTTCTTTTTAAAACATATCTTGATGTGCTCTCCAGATTTTTACTTATCTATGCTAGGCAGTCCTTTCTGTTATTTATTTCCAAAATATGAATATCATTATTTCTGCTAAGCATAAATTATATAGTGCTTGTGGGAAAAAATTTACACCATGGGCATAGAAAGTGGAAGTTATCTACAATCTCACTTTGAAATTATGAAAATAAAATAAAGGGAAGGAGACAGGCTTGTTTGCGAGTTGACAAATCGGGCTTGGTAAAGAACATCTACCTGCTGGCCAGGTGCAGGGCAGTTATGAAGTGCAGAAGCATCCTTGCCAAAGTTACTCATCAGGGGCTACACTTCTTTTTCATAAAGCTGAGAGAGAGAGAGAGAGAGAGAGAGAGAGAGAGAGAGAGAGAGAGAGTGTGTGTGTGTGTGTGTGTGTGTGTCAAGGCTGCTCACCCACTTTTTTGTTTCTCTTTTAACCTTTTTTATGTAAGTTCATATACAGCCCTAGTTTCAACCTCCAAATGACAGGCTGAGGATGTCCCTCTTCAGTAAAGTGCATGCTTAGCACTGGGTTCAATCCCCTGCACCAACTCTTCCCTCAGAAATCCAGCCAAACACAAAGCCAAACACAAAACCATAACAACAACTCTTCAAAACATGAATGCTAAGGAATGCAGTAAATTCCCCAAGAAGGAAACATTCTATGCCAATTCCTTAAGACTGAGTTACACTGGAAAAATGAAATAACTGAATTAAAAAGTATTTTTGTTGTTGTTTATTTTTATTTTCTAAATTGTTTTGGCACTGGGAGTTGAACTTAGGACCTTGCACTTGCAAGGCAGGCACTGTGCTGCTGAGCTGTATCACCAGCCCTAAAAAGTACTTTTGAAGGAAAGTGCTGGGTTTTTTTCATTGATTTTACCAGCAGGAGTTTTTCTTAAGTATGGTCTGTAGATCATCAAGCATCAGAAACTACCTCAGCTGCTTGAAAAGTGTAAATTTCAGAACCTTAGTGTCTCTCAGAAAAGGTCCTGGGAATCAGTATGGTAATGTGGACACAGTGAAGTTGGAGAACTGTTGATCAAGCCGAGAACCTTAAGTTCTTAGTACAGCCTGTAAGGCCCTATTTAATATGACTTTGCCCCGCCACTTACCCAGGTATACAGCAGATGGTCTTTGAACCTACTGTCGTGGTCACGGCTTCAGCTTCTCTGCCCTTGTTCCCTTTTTGGAATTTACACCCTTTTCTTTTCCTAAGCTGCTGAAAACAACCTCTTCACATTCTTGCTTGTGCCCTCTTATCTCTGAGCTTTTTCTGGACTGTGCTAAAGCGGAGCCCAGCAGTTCCTCCGCTGTTACTTCATCCTTCCCCATCTGTCCAGCGTGCTCTGTACTTCTCAAGCATTGGCCAGATTTCAGTTACATGTTTACTTGTGTGCTACTCTCTCTGCGCTATGAAATCCAGGAGAGCAGGGTTTTATTCATTTGTATTTCCTCAGCGTTTTCCTCCATGCTTGGAAAATAACAATGCTCGACAAACATTCGCTGAAGAAATGAACAAATCATCCGCGGAAACGTGCTTTCCATTCTGTTTCCCACTGCACTGAAGCTGGAAGCGTGAATGTTCGCTAGCTGCGAAGTGTTCTCCGGGCTGTGCAGTGCTTCCTTTCAATCCTGGGTGGGGGAGATTGAAGGAGAGGAGGCTTCTTGCAGTGGCCATCCTTGCAAATCTCTTTCTGTACTTGAAAGAGGGATCAAAGGCACAAGCCTGAGATGCCCGCTCAAACCTTCGCTACTACTTTCCTTTGCAGCTAGAGACTGTGAGAAGGATTTTATGTATGTGTTAGCACGGACTTTGATCTGACTTGCGTGATGTGGATGATACCTTGTTCACTGTATGTTGCCAGAGACTATCATATCAATCAATAGGGGGACTTCTGTGTGACAGTTTGATGATGCTGAAGGAATGTATGGGTTTTTTCATTAAGCATAATGTATGCTTAGCAGATACTGTTCTGTGTGTATAATGTGATTTTTGAGGTACCATAGCTGGTACTCTCTTATAGCAAGGTAATTGTATTACTTTGCCACTTTCAGACTTACTAAAGGAGCCTGAGTTCTATGATCAGATTTATGAGTTCTGCTTACATTCAGTACCATTATCCTGAGATCATCTTTCCATTAGGACAGGAATCATCTCATTGGCCTTGTCTGGCAGCTGGACCTAAAATACTTCCTAGAAGTGCCTTGGTGGCTATCGAATGGACTGCCCAAGACAGAAAAATCCTTTAAGGGCAGAGTACACTCTTATACACCTTGTTGCTACATCCCCCGAATGAGACATGCATACCACTGATAATTGTAAGTGGGTCACAGATAGACGTTTATAAATTTTGTCAGGAAAAATAAAACTAGCATATAAAACATAGAATTTAACAGATTTGATATTTGTAGGCAAGTGAAAATATCGATTCAATTTTAGTAGTGACATAATTTAAAGGAAATGTTAAGAAAATAGTGTTAGAAGTTGCAAGGAACTGGCTACAATTATTAAGGTGCTATTCTAGTAATTTCAGAATACTGGGATCTAGAATAGTTACTGATATACAGCAGGTGCTTAGTAGACATGTATTGAAATGAATGAATAAATAATAAAAGTTGTAATAGTAACTAAAATGTATTATATGCTTATTTTATGTCTAGTTACTTTTTGAGGAGTCTTGAATACAGTATTTTATTTGATTCTGATTTATAATAGTGACATTTTATTTTCATTTGAAAGCTGAAGGAACTGAGTCATAGAAAATAACTCATGTGGGGCCACCCCACTAGTGGTGTTCCATCCACTGTCTGCTTCCAAATCCCAGCCACCCAAGTACACTTCTATGTATCTCTAGATATAAAATGTTAGAATAGAGTTTGTTTTAGATTTCATTGCCACATGGGTTCCCTAAGGTGTTAAAAATATACAAGCATATTAAGGGTTAGGTCAGTTAACTCTGCTACGACCAATATGCTGCTGATATTGCCTATTTAGTAAATCCTATTAGAGCTTATGTTGGAGCCTGATTAAACAACATGTACTTTGTGAAGTTTCACAAATCTCTGTGCAAGCCTTATTTTCAGTGCCTTCGTGGTTCCTCTCATTAGAAAATCTTCTTCAGCTTCATTATAAATACAGTGATAATGTTATGTTGTAGGTTAAGAGAAGATTTCCAAGGACCTTAGCATATTCTGACTCAAACAATACCTTGTCATAAATGATTCTCATAGCAGTGATGGCGCTTTATTCTGGAAAACTGTGTTGCTTGACTTAAAAATAGTGGCTGTGATGATCGTAAGACATTAATATCAAAGGTGCATATGAAAACTCTGGCCTCAAGTGAAATGGGAGAATTTTCCAAAAACCACCATACTATTTTATGTTGGTGAATTTTACATGTGACTATATAGACACAATGAGTATTATAAGCTGGCGTTTGTCCATTTCCCTTACATTGCATAAATGTTATATACTTACATTAACCAAAAGCTTTTCTCCTCAGTTTCCTTTATATTTATGGAATGTCTGTTCAGTGCCAGGCATAATGACCCATTCATCAGGATAGTAGGAATGAGCTAAATATTGATCACATCTCACAACCTGATAAATATAACCTGGTATAAGTTTCAAAAGCCTTTCCTTAGATCTCGGGGAGTCCCAGAGTAATAGTAGCTTCTAATTCCTACAGTTGTAATCTTCAAAATTTTATACTGTGTGCCTTCCCCATGAATCGTCCTCCTCTGTGAAATCTGAGCCTAACGGGAAAAGGCATTTGGAATAATACACTGCAGAATTTTCTTACTTTCATTAAAATTCCAATTGTTCCTCACATTTGTTCCTTGGTGCATTCCGTTTGCTACCTGTGATAAGATATGAGTGTTAGAGCTTAAAATAATTTCAGAATTGAGTGACATTTCTTAAGTGATGAAAATGATTATTTTTCTCTTTATTTACTTTGACTTTTTCCCTATTAGCCTCTTCCAGGGAAGAAATAGGCCAGACCAGAAGTGAATGATGGGCATTATGGAAATTTCATATATAATACAAATGGCAATTTGTGACAGAAACTGTTCTACTTTCTGGGAAAAGGCAGTGGTCTCATCCTTGATATGTAAGATTGGGAAGGATATTTGAAAACCTTTCTTCTAGAATTTTCCAAAATGTAGGCTATGATTAATCTACTTCAAAATCTCTAGGAATATTAAAAATACAGATTCTACCAGGCATGGGAGTTCACACCATTCCAGAAGTTAAGCATTCCAGAAGTTAAGGAAGGATTGCAAGTTTCAGACCACCCTGGGCAACTTAGCAAGACTAAGTCTCAAAAATGCTAAAAGGGTTGTAGATATACTTTGAAGACTGAGTGCTTGTCTAGCATATGCAGGGCCTTGGGTTTGGTCTACATTGCTGCAAAACAAGAAAGTGGAAATTTATTGGTCTCCACTGTAGACTACAGCATCTCCAAGTGAGACAGGGAGACTAGGAAATACAAAATGATTAGGAACTCCCCAGTAAATTCCTATGGATGCTAGGCTTTGGTAGTAGCTTTAGTGTCCATGGACTGCAAGAAAAGTAAGGCACAATACAGCAGAGACTTAGCTGTAGTAAACTAGGTGCTATGTAACAAATTTCTCTACTGAAAACCACAGAGGTGAGCTGCAATTTTTAAATTCACTTGACATGCATCTTTCTGCCTCAGCTGTGTAGTTATATAACTTAATTACTTCTTAGTTTGATTTGACGGCCTTATTCTATTAGATAAGATGTGTTAATTACTCTGATGGCAATATGTGGTAATAATGGTTCAGTGTTACATTAATAATTTCAAGATCATGAATAATATGCAACACCTCTGTGTCTGAGCCATTATTAATTTGTTTCGCCAGTGCTGAAGTGTTTAAAATTCAGTTTCAAGCATGTCTTCTCAGAGGAAAAAAGAATAATACATGTACTGAAAAACCTTCCCTTTATTCTGCTCTTAACTCTATCATTGCTAGCACAATTAGCTGTATATTATACCTAATTAGTGAAGTAAAAATCCCATTCCATTTCATTTTTGAAAACTACAGGTAAATCAAAACAAAGTCTTTGCAGATAAAGAAAGAAGAAAAGTAGAGGCAATATAAATTTCTGCAATCATATCACTTTTAATGAAACTCAAGGGATAAGAATAACTTCATAAGTAGAACTTTTAATAGCCTGAATTTCTCAGTAGAATCACATTTTCTCTCCTAAAAGAGGTGTGTTCTGCTCTTCGGTTACATAATTATTAAGCAGCTGATACTTGGGCAGAGAAGGAGAGTGGCACCTGTTCTGTCTACCTATCTACCAAACTCAGTCTCTATAGGAACCACCTTCAGTGTCCACAGCTGGATAGCGAGGCCAACATTGACTCATCGTCTTACTCCATTCTCCTGAGAATTGTTATAGGGGAGCAGATGATATAAATTGAATCCAAGCTAATTCTAGAACTTTCTAGGTCAATTGAGAAAGATATGTACCAGGAACAATGAGGAATAAACTGATAATAACTGACACCCATTTTACCATTATGAAAGAAAATCTACCATCACAGGCAAAGAACAGGGCTGCTAGAAGATGTAAGACCAACTCCTGATGACGGAATTTAAGTCCCTGAATCCAGTTATGCCTATAATCAGCTGCTATTGGTTTACAAACAAATATTCTTTGTTCGTTTATAATGAAGCTGTTGCGGTGGAACTTTGATCACTTGCAACAACATCCCAAAGACATTTAAAAGCACAAAACCTTCAGAACTCACAAGCTTCCAGAGTTAGGAATGGTTCTGCACTGAGTTTTGCTTGCAGTCTTTTGAGGCTCCATTTTACCAGTGGAACAGAGTGGCAGCCAGCCAGGGTTAAAGGTAGGCTGACATCAAAAAGAAGAATAAATGTGCAAGAGTTTCCATAGAGAACCACAGCTGTGAATGAAAATTGGTAGGGAGGCAGGAACACGCTGGGAGAACAACCAGAGCAGGTTGCTGGGATGAGCCTAAGGGAAGGAGAGAGTGAGGGAGAATGAGTAGAAATGTCTTGGGTTTGGCAAGGCTGTCAGGAAGTCTGTAAGCCAAAATCAAGGGAGAGAGTCCTATCGTCCCCTAGGAGTCAGCCTGTGCACCCTGCCCTCAGTCCTGGGCTGGGAGTGCTCCATGGAATGTGAAGTCTCAGTACACAAACAGCAGCGGGTTCAGAGTACGGCAAGTGAAGCCTTCGGCCAATTCTGCTCCCCATATTGGAGATCTGTGACCTACATCTTCATAACCACAACGTTTACCAAGACTTTCTTCCACATACCATCAATTACAGTTGCACAGTGATGAAAAACATGGGTTTAGGGATTACAATGGTCCTGTTAAAATTTTACCTTTACTGTTTAGTGATGTGACCAATAATAACTTTTCAATGTGCCCTAAACATGAATGGGGGAGAATAATACTCCTTCCTTTATATTGTAAAAATTACACATAATAAGCTATACATAGTGCTTGGCAGAAAGCCTGGTCTCTAGCAAGTGATGAGTAATTGTCAGGAATGTTGATGCTGGTGGTGGTCATGCTGGTAATAGACATGATTTTGTGAAAGCTGAATTCACAGACCTTTAACCACTGGGAATGGCTACTGTTATGTCAGCAAAGAGTTGGTGCCCAGTCTTCTAGGTCTGTCTCATTTCCTTTTAGGACCTGTAAAGCATCTTTCTTTTCAGAATTCCCTCTCTCTTGATTATTCATGCCCCTTATCTCCTTTACCTAGTTGTTTCTTACTCCTTCTGGTTTCTACCCTGACTCTATAATCTAGTAAAAGTTTTCTTTTAATATATCCTCAAGTCATGGATTAAAATCTAATATTTAAAAACCATAGGCCCAATGTCTATTTATTAAAAGTTGTATTTCTACAGCATTTCAGACACAATGATATACAGTGATAATAAGGAAAATTGTTAATTTTTGAGAGAGTAATTATTATCATTGAAGTCAATAATAATACTAGCAAGACAGTACTGACACACTCCCCCCAAAGAAGCAGACCCCTTGAAGGCAGAGACTATGTCATTCCCTGTCTGTGGATGCATCACTAGCACTTAGCACTATGCTTGAAACAGTTACGCTCAGTAAATAGTTTGACAACACGAAGTTCAAGTTGTGGCAGTGCCAGGCACCGAAAGATAAATCCTGTAGGTTCTCATTCATATGCAAAGGCTAACGAAGTTGGTTTCATATAATTGGGGAGTGGAACAGTGGCTATTAGAGCCTGGGAAGGGTGCAAGAAAGGGAAGTAGAAGGAAGCTGGAAAACAGGTACCGAAGGAGAGTTAAGATTGAGGATGAACTGTGAAGATTCTACAGCATGATAGGTTTACCAGAGTTCCCAACAATTTGTATTTTGTAAAAAACTACAAGATGAATGTTCAAAACTTACAACCAAAAAGAAATGATAAGTGTTTAAGGGTAAAGAAAAGCTAGTTACCCTTATTTGATAATTTTTCTCTCTCGTGCTCTCTCCATATATATGTAGGAATATATATGAATATGACATATATTTGTACCATCCCTGTAGGTATTATAATTATTATGTGTGAATTGACAAAATCTTTAAAACACTGTAGCAATTCCAGATCTCTGAAGGTATATGTGTACAAGAGCTTTGAAATTTGAAATATAACTTTTAGCCCTAGCTTCTATCCAAGTGCCTGCTTAGTATCTTCATCTTGATAACTACCAGGTATCCCAGCAGGAACATGTCTAAAACCAAACTCTTGATCTCCCCATGCATTTATTTTTCACTTGCTTCCAAAGTCAGTCTCTTTCTGTTGATTGAAATTTGGAACGTGTAGTAGAAAAATGGTCATAGATAACACATTATCTCTTCTACCAAGGCCTGTTTCCATCTCCTAGATTTACTACGATGTCACTAAATAGCTTTCCAGTTCCAGCCAAGTATTTCTGTGCAGCACAAGAGTCAGTGTTTATAGTTCATTTCCATCTATGAATCAATACAATTATTCCATTTACTAGCAAAGACCAGTCAAATTAGCTTTTAAGAATTCTCCACAAAGGATTTTGTTTTGAAGGGACTTTTTGGGTGCTATCCATGGTTAAGATGACTGTGTTTTATGGACCAGATCTCTTTCCTCTGATTATTTGGACAAAAATGTGGTTGTAACACACACACACACACACACACACACACACACACACACACACACACACAGGGTCCCATCTACACCTTGCCACTATAATAATTCGGGCAGCCATTATCTTCTTGAGATGGCTGTGAGGGACTCCTTTCCACCTGTGTGTTACAGGAGATCTACTGTGTCACAGCAAGGCGAGACAGAATTCTGTAGAGACCTTCACCGCTTTCAGGATAACTGCTTTCAGGGTATGATCGAAGCCTTTCAACAGGTTTGAATGGCTCTTCCCATTCTCAGTCCCCATCTCCCTCTCTCCTCTCCCTCTGTTCTTTGGTTGTCTCTCTCTCTCTGGGGTTAGGCTCGGTGGAAACGGAGTTACATGCCCTGTTCTCCCAATTCCGGGCCTTCTCTTTGACTGGAATTCTCTTCCTTCTTTTTGCATTCTCTTTACTCCTTTCAGCCTAGCTATTTATTACTTCTTTTTCAAGTTTCATCTTTACCATGGCAACTTTTGCCAGGCATGTACTGGTGGTATGCTCTGGGGAGACACCCTGCCCATGAGCTTCCAGAACACCAAGCACTATCTTTGTCAAAGCTCTCAGTACATAGTGTCCTAGCTGCCTCTTGACTTGCCGTTTTCCCCTTTCCTCTCAACTGGGAAGATGGTGAACTTAGGAACTATGGCTCATTCATTGGCAAATTTCCCGTGTCCAAAACAGTGTTTGTCACACAGTAGGAATTCAGTAAGTACTTGTTCAATTAATCAAAGTTTTCATGCAAAGCCTTTGCAGCATGTGTTTTCGTGTGTATTCCACTTTGTTTTCATGTAGAACCTCATCTGGAGGGTAAGAACAAACAATGATAAAGGGAGTTGCAGTCAGAGTTGTGTAGAGCATAGGTGCTGCAGTGACATGGTAAATTATTCCACCCATGAAGGCACCGATGCTTCATAAAATGCTCTGAAGGTGTTGAAAGGAAGACACCAAAATGGTACCAACCTATGACTGCGACCGTGATTCCCTTCAAAATCATCCTAAGATGGTTGCCTAAGTCCATGCCTGTAAAGTCCATGGAGCAAATTGACTTTGAGAGAAAAACAGTAAACACAGAATATCAGTGTGATCAGAGATGATGAATGGCAGAGACTAGCAGAAAAAAATGGAAAATAATTATCTGGTAGAGGAACAAACAAATTTATAGTGTAAGTTTTTAAAAAATGGTTATAGCCTTTTCCATCAACTATACCATTTTGTGATGAGTTAAAATATTTTTATTCAGCTTATCCAATTCCACTCAATATGTGCAACTCAAAGTATTAAAATTGAAATGGGAACATGGTGTCACACATAACATTGAACCTGACAACTAATTGTGTCGCCTAATTTCACTGCTTCTCACTGTGCTCTTTCTCACTGAAGACAACCGCAGGGAGGTTTTTCTAGGTCTTCTGAACTAAGTGTTCACCACCTGGTTTGAGATTCAGTTTGGATTCACTTAAGAGAAGAGAAGTAAAGAAAAAAATTAATTCTCTGTAGGTACCTCCCAGATCTAATTCTTTGTCTCTTGAGGGGTGAATTATTCCAAAAAAGAATTTTAGAAAGCAAGGGTTAACAAATGTTTTTTAAAATTAACTTCAAATAATAAAGGACCTAGAGAACATATATGTAATTATTATAAGTTAGAGCTTTTCTGGTCCCATGGTGTAAAGTTATGGTCAACATTCAGTTTTTTTGAAGTACGTAGGGTATGGTCATGTTTGATGTTGTTGAAAAGTTCTCAGATTTTGGGGGGATGTTAGAATTCTGGGAAAACTGAGCATTCAGTAGAGAAAGGGCATTAAAACATTCATTTTGAACTTCTTTTGGAAGCAAAGTATTGTGCGCAAGGAACTGGGGTGGCAATTTTGGTAAAAATAGGTCCATGCATAGCAGCCTTTCTAGAGACAGAGTGTGTGGTGCTTCCTGAAGCTAAAGAACATTAGTGACCTGTTAGCAAGAGCATGTGTTCCAGCCATTTGTGAAATTTGGAAGTTGTTTCTGAGTGCATTTCCTCGCTCTGAATGACATGAAGCTAGCTGATTCTATTTGAAGGTCTCATAACTTCTCAGATTTATCCTTTAGAATACCTTTGTGCCTTTCTCCCTCTTCCTCCAAGTTGAACACTGATTTTCTTGACTAGTGCTATCTTATTTGGGTAGTTTTTCCTATCTTCCCTCTCTTTCCCATTAAAAGTTATAAACTTTTCTTTATGCTTCTATGGCACCCAATATAAAGCTATATACACACAGTATTTAAAAAAATACTGAAACTATTTTTGAAAAAATGAGTCCCTCTTCCTTGCAATAATCATTGTTAACAGTTTCTTTTATTTTTCCCCTTAAAACAGAAATTTTGCATATTGCTGATCTGTATGTACTTGAATATAAATATGGATTTTTATAAAATCACACACTAAAATTTTTTAGTTTTGTCCATCTATTTCACTCCATCTTTCAATACATACAAGCCTACCTTGTCATTTTAAACAACTATCTGATAATTTTTTCAGATATTTTATAATTATCCATGTTCCAAATTAGAAACACTTTGTCTGTCTGCACTTTTCTCTTTCTGTAAACACTGCAGTGAAGAAACCCTGGGGGAACTTCCACAAGTACAACTTCAGGATTCCTCCCAAACAGTAGGATTTCAGGGCCTGTAGGTGGATGTTTATTTAATATCGGTAGGTTAACTCTACAAAAAAGTTACATCAATTAGTCTGCCAGCAATAGCATCACACTACATATAAAACATTGGTTTACTTTCCTCCCTCCTCTAACTAGGAGGTGAGAAAATTGAGTGCACAGTGGTGCCTTTTATCTCTTGATCCCTGCTGCCTCTAACACAGTGTACAGTAAATATTTGCAGATGGAAGAAATGAAAAATGAAATGCTCTGCTCGTAGTTTATCCTATGTAACACCAGCAGACTTACGTCAGAGGCAATATTAAAGTCACACGTTAATACGACCCCTAGGCAAATTTCATAATCCATGGAAAGGTGCATAGGTGGTTGTGAATTCACCAGACGATTCCAAAGAATCTCTTCATTAATCTTATTTAGAGGCCCAGGAAGAAGGAAAAGTAGATGAGATATTTCTATAATCAATCTATGTCTCCTTTCTTTCAGAGTGGGACATCCCACAGGGGCAAGAGATGCTCTGCCTGGAGATCTGAGTGTGAGGGAAGGGGAGAAAGGTAGGGGTGAATGGGCTCTTTGCTCCGAACAGCAAATATGTACCCCTGCTGGATAAAGTGCGGAAACATGAACTTCAGTGTCATTTCTCATCCGCACTGCATCACCTACATGAAAACTGGCTGTGGCTCTGGAGGGCCTAACGGACAGCCTCTCAACTCTTTAGCACCATCCCACCTCAGGTACGTGCCCTGCTGCTCTCACCTACTCCTGACAGCTGGGACCGTATCGTGGGCCTTCCTGACGTTCTTTCTGGAATCATTCCACCCTGTCCCATTATGAAGAGAGTTCTTATCTTATTGGATTTCATCACTGAAAGGCTTTGGTGTAGCTATTAAAAAAAAATAATCAGCATCTGATTTCTCATTGTCTAAATGATAGGTTCATTTAGACCTATCATTCTTAGTTTACATTGGCTGCCATGGTGATTTTTAATCTGATCTTTTAGTGAGTGAACTATAAGTATGCTGCCCATCTGTGTTCCAGGCTGCAAACCCAGACTATTTTTTAAATATCTCCATTACTTTTCAAAACACTCTTATTTTGAATATTGTTTGAATCCCACGATGCTCACATCCCTGGGGAGGCCAGGTGAATCTTGGATGTATTTCCTTTTTCTTGCGTGCTCATGGGCCTGGCACTCCTCTGGTTGATCATGCCTGACTGGTTCAGTGGAGGAGTAATGAATGTCCTAGGTTATCAATTGACTTTGAACTTTAGTTTTTATTAGCTAGGTTCATTGCAAAGCACCTCTGTGCCCCTGTAATCTTTAGGATGCTTCTTCTCTGCAGGCTGATAGGATTTATGGCCCCAGGGTTAGAAAAGCATAAAAACTAGATAGTTCTCCTGAGGGGTTTGTCTCTTCAGGTTAGTGTTAATGCAGAAGCCTTATTTACTCACTAGATCCCAGGACCATAAAAAGTAAATCCACAGCAGAGTGCTAAAAGATGGTTCTTGTTCAGAGCCATTGCTGCATCTAAAACTGACACTGCAATCAATGAAAACATTTTATTGGCCCTCTTGGGTTTTACCACAGGAAAGCACAGAGCTCTATTTTGTACCAAAACAGCAACAGATTTTGTGGGTGGCCTTAAATCAATCTGTTGCATATATTTGAAGGAATGTGGATATTAGTGAAGTTGGATAGGAATTTTCAGGTGGTGCCAAGAAATAAGCTTGTACAAATAAACACTCAAACAAACAAACACACAGACCCGAGTATTTGCATAGGTCTTACAAGTTTGCAAAATACTTTTGTTCATATCATATGTTCACCCTATCAGCCCTAGGAAGAATATGGAGCAGGTATGGCTTATTGTCACTCCAGTTTAGACACTAGGGTATATTTTGGACTAAAAGGCGTTGAGTGATATGATGTTGAGATTCTCATGAGTGGTTATAATGTCTTGTGTGTATTACAACTTGTGACCTCAAAAATGAACAGAAAACCTGTAGATGCTTTGACTATAAGTCCTGGTAGTCCACAGAAATAGGCTGAGCATCTCGAGCATAAAATAAAGTCACCATTTGTAAGCTGTTTAATGAATATGGAAAATCCATGTGACTAGTCAATCACTTAAAAAAAAGATAACTAGGTATTTGTCCACTGACTTTGATAAGATTATCTATTCCTTTCTTTATTCATTCAGTAGGTTTTTTTTGGTACAGGGAATTGAACTCAGGACCTTGCACTTGCTGGGCAGGTGCTTATGTCGCTGAGCTGTATCTCTGGCCCTCCTTTATTTATTCATTTAGAAGTTGCCATTCTTTTTACATGTAATTTTTGTTTTGGTGGTACTGGGGATCAAACTCAGGACCTTGAACTTGTCAGGCAGTCACTTATTCCACTGAGCTATATCCCCAGCCCTGACCATTCTTTTTAACCAGGCACTATACCATAGAAGATGAATAACACATAACTCCCCCTGCATTCAAGAATAATTATAGCATTAAATAATATTATTGATATGTTTTATGATATGTTGGGTTATATGCCAGTCATGTCGGAGACATAAAACTTATTCTTAGTAGCCCCTGATGATATAAGTTCTCTTACTATCCCCCTTTTTCCATAAGATAATTGATACTCATATATAAGGGTAAGCAAGTGAGTAGCAGACCTGAACGCCATTCAAGGGCTGGTGTGATCCCAAAGCTCACACTTTTTGATCTCTCTACAACTCTTCTTCCCTAGTGTCTGTTCCCTGGCTCATGTCCTAAGGTTGACAGACACAGGAGCAGGTAAATTTGTCATGCACTAGGAGGTGTTTAATAACAAAGGAACGGTTGGTATAGGAGCACAAAGTGAATAAAATAAAAACAACTTGATTTACTAGATGCAACTGAACTTGAGTCATAAAATACTCACAGAATTTTACTTGACAAAGAAAGAGAAAAGTCAGTTCCAGAAAGAGAGGAAATTGGGTGAAAGTAGGAAGCCACATCTAAGGACTTCTGCTTTAGGTCATATAGAGGATATTTATGAATTACCAGTGTTTATGAAATTCTCATAGAATTCATGGTATTGTATCAGTTGTGTGTGGGTGAGGTTATGGAGTAGATGTAGCCTTACCTACTTGGAAAAAGAAAAATCTGCTCAAAATTTTACGATAATCAGACCTCAGAGCACAGCACCAACCAGACTGGTTGTTTCGGTAACACACTGGACTGATTATTGCAGTAACTCAGTAAGCATAAAAGTATCCTGAGCTTATGCATTTCAATCAATTGGTATTAGCTCTTCACAAAGCGTTTGTTCTCCACAGTGCATTTGCTACTTCAGTTCACACAGGAGGCTGGTTGAAAAGCAGGAGTATATAATTACCCAGGAGAAGTAAGAATGAGAATTGTCAGCTGTCACACAGTGTGTTAGCCTAGATGTGAAGCATAGTTATGGGTGAGGAATAGGAGTCTGTCCATTTCTCTGCAGACTTGAAGACTTTGAGGTCTTTTAATTTAAGGTACCATGTTACTGTCACTCATCAATACTGGTATCACCTCATTAAGATCCTCAGGAAATCTTAACAATATCCTTAGAGTACTCTGTACCCTTAAGGAGCAGTAGAGAGGTTTCAGAGATTACTGGAGGCATAAGAGAAATACACTGAATGTAATTATCCAGAAAATCCTTTGGTGTAGTTGAATTACATTCTCATTTGCAAACTGGAACTTTCCTGAGCTCCTTTATGCCATAGAGTGTTAAAAAGTAATTTTATACATAGAGTTCATGACTTTCTGACCACTGACATTATAGGGAGATGACAGAAATTCTTAGAGGAAGCCGCTATATATTCAAAAACAAAAGAAAAGGGTAAAAGGTAGAGTGGTAAATACAAGAATTTTTTCTCTCTTCTCTGTTCCCTATTAAATCCCTTTAAAACAACAAGAACAAAATAAAATGTCATGAAACTATAAGGACAAGGAGAATGATCTAGAAGATGATATCAGGCGAGACATGTTAACATCTTGGAAGTTAGAAAGTGGGTGTACAGGTGAAAACTGACTTAGTAGAGAAGAGAAAACCAAACCTAAGTGGAGAGGAGGAAACAAAATAGATTGTGACCAGCCCAGGGAAGCTGGAGATTCTAGGTTGTTAGTTACATTGGAGGAGAAATGATCTGGAAACAAGCATTTTCTAAAATCCTGCAGAAGGGGCACAAATTTGGGCAGCGCAGTCACTGACCTCTACACCGCAGGCCTAAGGACACATTTGTCAGATAACGTAATGTGGGAGGGTATTGACCAGGTAAAAAACCACCCTTATGGTAGCAAAAGCAACAGTACAATGATAGCTTCCGTTTGCCAGGTGCTTACTATGTGGCACACACTGTGTGAGAAACTTACATAATTTTGTTGAATCTTCATAGGAGATATTCAAGCTACTACTATTACTGTTTTCCAGAAAGCTGAGTTTTAGACAGGATAAGGAACTCATCCAGTGCCACATGGCAGCACAAGGAGTGTCCTGAAAAGAATCCGGAAGTCAGAGTACAAAGCCTTTCTTCGTAAATACCCTTTTAGCGCTGTATGCTGTGGTGATCTTTTGTGATTGGGAGCCTGCTGCACTTTTATAATTAATTCCCACGGTGCACAGGTTACATTTCGTAGAAGGCACGTTACCATTGCTAATCACTATTAATCAGCTACTATGTAAAGCATATGCCTACAAGCTAGGGGCTAAGAATGAGACGGAGGAAGAAGACTTACCAATCATGTGGCTCGTTACTGAAGCAAGTGGATCACTTAGAGCCAGAATCAGTGGAAGACAGGGGAGAGGTAGGGTTGACAGGTGGCTGAAGAGCTATTTATTTAAAAACACTTTTCTTTCTTCATTTCACAATCATATACTGGAACTCTAACATTAAATTGATTCAGGGCATAGAGCGCTGAGGAAAGGAGGCCTTCTTTGCCCTAAAGGAGCTCAGACCTGAGGGAAAAACAGCCCCGCAGCCGGCACACATGACAGTGATGCAGCCTGGCTAGGGCTCTTATAGAGCGGACTTTGGTTGGGAGGCAGGGGTGGAAGGTAGGGACTGGATCCGAAGAAGGAACTGCAGAGGGGGTGACAACTGACCCGAGCTCCGGAGATGAAGTGGGGCTCCTCACTATGCAGGCTAACAAATAAGCAGAAACATAAGAAAGGCTGTTCATAGGAAAGGATGCCAGCTGCTGAGGGGTGAGCAGGCATGGCAGGCGCGAGAGGAAGGTGGAGGGTGACGGCGTGGGTAGGAAAGGGTCTTCAGGAGCAGGGACCGGAGAGGGAAGAGTCACACTGAGCAAACGGAGCCGTAGCTTAGAAAATGGGAGCTGTCACTTTTAAGAATCTGAAAAATCCATGAGTGAGTTAAAGGTAAAATGACAAAATGTATCAGCACTCTTGGCGGGGCAGGGTTTGACTCCTCCTTCCGCAGGAAGAGCTGAGGCCCAGAGCGGTGGTGCTCCATGTCCCGTGCCACCCACCTAGTTTAAAGGAACTTCCTGAGACCAGTAGCATCATCGTACAGACAGAAGCCAGGCAGACAGGCTGTGCACTGCGCCTTGGAGAAGCAAAGTGGGCATGAAATCTGCTTCCTAGAAATTCTCCCTCTTGGCTGATGTTGGGACGGCTGGGATGATGATGGACCAACCCCTGCACATCTGAGGACCACATTCCAGTGCTCGTAGCATCAGTACAGGCAATGAGAAAAGTGTGAAGTGTGTGACACCTGGACTTTCTCCATAACTGTGCACAACTCTACTACTCTGAGACTGTAACAGGTCCACAAGAATGAGGCAACTTGGAAGCCCAGAGGAGCATCTGCATTTGTACCCTCTGAATTATGAGCAAGCTGCCACTGTGGCTTCCCTCTAATGTTTCTTGCTTTGATCAGCCTGAAAATATTTTAGAAACCTCTTTGCCCCTGGTTCCATGCCTGGCGGATGGCCCGAGGCCATCACTGCTGTGCTCTCGTTACATCCAGGGCATTATTGAAAACCTTGGACGTTTTTAAATGAATGAAGTTGCCAGGTTTCAACAATAGGAACTTGGTAAGCCTGTTTCTCTGATTTCTTCTAGATGAAAAAGGCAGGTTGTTCTATCAGAGTAGTTTTTAAGAAAGAAAGTCTTTCTTCACAAGTTATGAATCCCTTTCACCCATATATTCCATTCTTCTTTGAAACCTGCTCATTCATTCAGTTCAAGTCACTCATCATAACCTCATGCAACGCTCCCCCACATGCTCCTCATCTTCAAAAACAACTGTATAAGTTACTGAGATCTGAGGAATTACAAATTATTTGAACTTCAATACAGGAAGAGAGACCTCTGCCTGGGTAGATATCATTCGTAGTAATACCAAATGGTAATTATTAATATAGAATTTTATATTTTGCCTTATTCATATATTTGTATTCTTGAGTTCTTTTATTATCTTTGTAAACACTATCTCAGTAACTAGTACATGATAATGCACTGAATTCATACATCATACTCACGTTACCTATATTCCAAATTTTATATTCCAGTATTTAAAATCCTCAATTTTAAATATTTGCAAGTATAACGAAGTCTATAGTGAACACCTTCTTTACACCATGATTACTCTAGGATAAGTGTCCTAAGAGACAATTATCAGAGAAAAGACTATGGGGAAATTTATAACTCCTAATAATTGTTTTCATGTTGCTTTCCAAAGCAGTAGTACAATAAACCAATAAAAATTAGTAGTAAAATTATATTCACTATCTTGTGAGTGTGTGTATATATATTTTTTTCCCTTCTTTCTTTCTTTGCTCTTTTCCCTCATCCCAGTTCTTTATTTTCTGAGCAGTTTCTTTCCCTCTCACACTACCTATCATGCCTTTTGGAGCTTACCTACAGTTAATGTCTAATTTTTTTATCAATTTTGCATGCCCATATCTGGAAATCTGAACTACTTTGAAGACAACAATATGCAATATAACAACCATTGTTAATTTCCTGTGAAATTCTGTTTTAAAATTCTGTGTCACTTTCATGGTTTTTTAAAAATTTTCTTTAAAGCAAAGTAATAGTACAAACTTCGTACATCACTAGTAATGTGACTATGCTAATATCACCAGAATTTTCCAAGTAGTATTCTAGGTAGTATTTTATTAAATGTATTTTTCCTATTTATTCTATTAATCTCTCAGGTATACAATCATACAGCAAATTTGCCTTAAATTAAAATTCCATGATTAGCAGGAAGACAATATATTTTCTCAGGCACTTAGTATTTGTGTTTTTCTTGTATATATTGTTTATAGCTTTTATGATTTTGGTGTCTGAGTTATTTTTACAAAACTTAGTGATCCTTTAGAATAGTATAGGTGTTAATTGCTTGTATGCAGTGTCAGACTTCTATAGATAGTAATAAGTTACATTTTGAAATATTTTTCCCCAACTCAATAGGAATTGCTTCTTCTCATCATCATTTAGTCCTTCCTCTACTGCCAGCTTCTTAGAGCAAGCAGCCCTGACCTCCCTGCCCAAGCAGCCCTGACCTCCCTGCCCAAGCTCCAGGGGAGCATTGTGCAGCAACAAGAGCTCTAGAGGCAGACTCTCTGGGTCAGGGTCTCGGCTCTACCGCCTACCATGCGGTTTTGGATAAGATAGGGACAATAAAAATGATTTTTCCATGGAACTGTTGTGAACAAGAAGGGAATTAATATAGGTAAAGTACTTAGAACCTGGTTTTCCCCATAGGAATAATGTATAAGTAGAGTAATTGTTACATCAGGGATAGTACTAACATAAAGAAATATGGTTTGAATTTTTAGTGCATGAAGAGACGGGGAGAAAACTTGTTCCATCTCCACGGCTTTTCCTTTCCTTAGCACGTCGATTATGCTGCCCCTCATTTTTACTTTCAGTCGTACATGTCTGCTGTACACGATGATGACATTTGCTGCACCGAATCTGTATGCGGACACAGCACATTTCAGGTATTTTTCCCCCTTCCTATACCCACCTTTATTTTTCCAACATCAGATTTATTTATCCTATAAGGTCTTATAAAGTTAATTATCATACATATAGATTTCAAACCAGACCAACAGACCAAAGAAAATATAAAACATACAGGATGATGGTGCTAAATCAAGGCACACACGCAGATACATTGTCCATGCTGGGTTATAACACTGTCTTTGCTCTCATTCCTTTCTCCTGGCCCTTCGTGATGCTTCACAGAATACTGATCAAGAATTGTCTATATAAATTCATGGAGATATATTGGTCTATCTGGAAGAAAAAGTCCTAAGGAATTACTCTGCTAGGTGCATTAAGTGAGATAATAAAAATAAACATGCATATTACATAATAGTATCTCATAGTGGATAAAGTATGAGCTTTGGAGACTGGTTGGCCCAGGTTCAGATCCTACTTCCATAATAAACTTGTGCAACCTTAAGCAATTTGCTTGACTATTCCAAGCCTCATCAGAGGGGTTGTTGAGCTGCTCTGAGAATCAATCAAATTGAGATAGCTATGTAATGTCCTTAGAACATAATAGGTATTCAATAGGTTATAATAAATAATTAGTATTGAAAACAGGCATGAATGATGCCTTTTCAGGTGAAATTTCTATTCCTGCCTGAAGAGAAAAAAGAAATCCTGTGTGTTCAGAGAATGGATGAGTTTGAAATGACCTTTAAGCGACAAAGTCACAGACACCTTCAGCTGGGGTAGTGTAACATGACCCAATACTCCACGAAAAGAATATGCAGCATAACTCTGTCACTTGTTTGGGAATCATTAAGATGATTAAATAAGGTGATGTGTATAATGCACTAGGGAGAGTACCTGGCAATGAGGAGATCTTGACAGATGGTAGGTGCTGTTGCTGGTCCAGTACAATGCTGATCCAGTCAGTGAAGTGGTTATGAGTGATGGACAGGGAACTGAAAAATCACACTTGGGTCCTGGTGATGGATGTTCTTTGAGATACATTCACACGATTCTGATTCTCTCCACTATAGTTAAGTCTTTGGAAGCAGAGTAAGAGGCACTTGTAAGTACAGAACAATTTGCTGGTGGCTAACAAGAAAGATACTAGCATTGTGCTCTGTGATGCACTGAAGAGCGATTATCTCCATTCATTCATTCTCTGGGGCTTGAAGCAAGACTTTTTCCAGAGAAATGATTTAACAGATCCCTGGAACCAGCTATTCAAGCCACCTAAATAAATGTCATATTTGATCAGCAGAAGCATCTAGCATTTATCAAGCACTTTCTCGGTACCAGGTGCTTTACCTAAGTGCATTATGAACATTGCCTTATTTAATCCTCCTAGTAACCCCCAAAGCAAGCGATACGCTTATTCTCACTTTAAAAATGACGCAACAGTACCTTGGAGAGCTTGCATAGTTAGCAGGCCCTGGTGCTAAGCTGGAACTGAGGAATACTTGTCTCCAAGGTCACTCCTCTTGCTCCAACACCATCTCTACATTTTCTTCGCACATTCGCTATTCAGGTACCATCCCCTCTCCTGTTTATCCTACCTACACACTGCACACCGTTTCTCTCTGCCTCGTGCCTCTCCTGCTTTTCCCGGTCTCATTGATGCCTTCACTGCATGCAGGATTTATGAAATACAGACAGCACACCAAGCACTCTGCAGAGTGATTCTATTTCTGTTTTTATTTCTCCACATGCCACAGTACTGGAAAAGTACCCAATAAATACATAACCTTGTTAGGTATGGTTCAGGCCATCAAGGAATTGAGTATCTTCAGGATACTTTAGCTGTAACTTCCAGGGTGGGGAGTACTCTTGCCTATTTCTTTCCTATGCCCCCTTTCCACAGATGAGGCCATAAAGGAGGAGCCCCCTGAGGGAATTAATGCCCTCAAAAAAAAATCCCAGGACTTCTCTTTTCACTGTGGGAAGGTACCGTGAAAATACAGCTGTCTGAAAGCCAGGAGGACAGTCTTCACTAAGAAATGAATCTGCCAACACTTCAGTCTAGCACTTCCAGCCTCAAGAAATATAAGGAATAAACTTTTGTTGTTCAAGCCACCTACCATAGCCTGTAATATTTTGGTACATCCGCCTGAGCTACCTAAGACAGCACCTTTCCCTAACACTACGACTTTCCCAGAGTGGAGGACAGGATCACACAGTGTTCTTTTGTTCTCCCAGGTGGGGTGAGGCAGGGACAGCAGGGTATTGTCCCTCTTACTCAGTTGCGGAAAAAGTGTGTTCCAAACCAGACACATGCATCAGGAGGAGTTCTGATAGAGGTGGGGTGGTTGTCTCTAATGGAGGGGGGCTCTTGTTTTGATCTGTCTCTAATTCTCCTGTAGACCCCTTCTGCTGTGAATTGGATAGTGCAGTGAATGACCTATTTTCTTAATGGAGACCTGAACATCTGTACTAGAGAGAGAGCATTAATTTCTCTGCCAACGAAACCACCTTCAAAAGAATATTCACATGGCTGCTCTTTGATTTCAAAAAGCAGAACAGTTTGTGTAAGTTTGCCTATTAATTGGTTGATTTGATGAATTGTGATGGGGACCTCAGCCACTCTGAACTCATATTTCTTAAGCATAGTAAGACAAAGGGTTGGATTTTAGAGACCAGGGCTCTCCCTGTTTCCTGTGGCAGATGCTCATATATTTATTAAATGAACAAGCTGAGTACTCCCGGCCCCACAGGAAACATAAATGCTAGCTTTTTATTCTTTGTCACCCATTAACTGTTCACATCTGTGTAACAATGGGATCAGTGAATTAGTTTTATGAAGTCACTTATGTAAGTCACTTTATGGAAATTTTTTAGTAGTATATTATTGCTGTCATCTTTCTCTCAGAGATCTCCTGGGACTATCTGAAATATGGGAATCAGCCACAAAGTTATGCTAAGAAGTTTAATTAGCAGAAAACACAATATAACATATGTCACACATTAATTTTATAGCCTGCATACAGATTAGTTATTGAGCTTTCCTCAATTATTTCAGTATGTAAGTCCATTTCCTCAGCCAATCTATTTATACTTTATTCTTATGTAAGAAGGATATAAAACCTTGGTTTGTCCTTCCTGTCACTCACGTGTTTATTCAAAAGATATTTACTAACACCCACTCAGGCTTGGTACTGTCTGCCATAGCAGGAGCATAGCAGTGAGCAGGACAGGTAAAAGTCCTGCTCTTAGAGGACTTGTATTACTTTTTACTACACTTTATTTGTGCATTTAATGTTACATGATAATTAGGTTCATTTGGGGGAGTTGGTATGTGCATTTACTATAACTCAACGAAGTTCAACCCCGTTTCCCCTTTCTCCCTTCCCTACATCCCTCACTTGGCCACTTCCTCATCTCTAGAGTCTACCTCTTGGTTTTGTGGCCTCTTTCCTTTCATTAATTAATTACTTTGCTTGCTTCTCTAAGAGAAAACAAGTTATATTTAGCTTTCTGAGTCTGACTAATTTTATTTAACCTGATGGTTTCTAATGCCACCCATTTCCCAGCAAACAGCGTGATTTCCTTCTTCTTCATGGCTGCATAATATCCCATTGTGCATCTGTGGCACATTGTCTTTATCCAGTCATCTGTTGGAGGGCATCCAGTCTGTTTCTACACCTTAAATATTGTGAATCATTCTGCTGTAAACATAGGTGTGCATGTATCCCTATTGTAAGCAGTTCTCTTCATTCTTCAGGAATATGCCCAGCAGGGGTATAGCTAGACCAAGTGGTATTTCTACGTTTATCCTTTTCAGGAATCTCTGCTCGGATATCCATAGTGGATATACTAGCTTACATCCTCACAGATCATTGAGGTGGGTTCCCTTCCCCATAATCCTCACTGGCCTTCATTGTTTTCTATATTCTTTCTGGGGTTATGCAGAACCTCCGTGTAGTTTTAATTGTCATTTCTCTGATCGCTAGTAGTGTTGACCATTTCTATTATACTTTTTGCCCATTTGATCTTCTTCTCTGAGATGTACGTATTCAGTTCATTTGCCCACTTTTTGAAATTTGATTTGTTATTTCTGGGGGCTAAGTTTTTACATTATCTAAATGTTCAGGACACTGATCCTCGATGAGGAGAGTAGCGAAGCAAAGCTTTCCTTGGAGGTTGTCTTTTCACTGCTGTGTCCTTTGCCTTGCAGGAGTTTCCTGCCCAGGAAGGCTGTGCCTGTGCCCGCGGCTCGAAGTGTTTCCCTTATGTTGTTTTCCAGCAGTTTTGGTATTTATGGGTTTATATGTAGGTGTTTGATCCGCTTTGGTTTAGTTCACGTTCAGGATGAGAGATAAAGATCTAGGTTCAGTTTTCTGAATGTGCTACTCCACTTTCCCCAGCACCATTTGTTAAAGAGGCTGTCTTTTGTCCAGTGTGTTTCTGGCCTTTTTAAAAAAAATCGAAGGACTGTAGCTGGTTGGGTTTGCTTCTGCGGCTTCTATTCTATCTCATTTGTGTACATTGTTGCTTTAGGACCAGTACCATGAAGTCGGCATGGCGATGCCTCCAGCATTGCTGATTTTGCTTAGTGATGGTTTAGCTGTCCTGGGGCTTCTCAGATTCCAGCTAGGGTTCAAGACTGCTTTTCTAGCTCTGCTGGTATTCCAGTAGGGATTGTATTAAATCCCTTTTACTTACATGGACATTTTAACAATTTTCATTCTGCCAATCCAAGAACAAGGGGCTCCTCCTCTTTTCTAATGTACTATTTAATCTCTTTCTTCAGGGTTCTGTAATTTTCATCAAAGTTTTCACCTCCTCGATTAGGTTGACTCCTAGGTGTTTAATTTTCTGAAGCAGTTGTGAGTGCTATTGTGTTTCTCATCAGGAACTTACATTCTTGATCAGTGCTGTCCAGGTAGAAAGTTTTGTGATGATGGAAAGGTTTGAATGAGATTAGATTAGGTTAGATTAGAAAATTAGATTTCCTGTCTGCTGTCTGGGATCACTAATACCCAAGGGCTATTGAACTCTAAATTATGGATAGCACAACGGAGGAGCTGAATGTTTAGAATTATTTCATTTTAATATATTTAAATTTAAATAGTCATGTAAGGCTGGTGGCTTCTAAAATCCACAGCTCTAGTGGTGGAGAGTAACCCTGAACAAGTAAATTCAACCCGAGATAGATTCGGATTCACATGGGTAGTACAGAGAAAATAAAGAGGCGATATGGTAGAGGTAGAGTATGGGCGTGACTTCGGGTGGGGGGATTAGGATGGCCACTGGATACGGAGGAGGCCGACGCGGGAGGGTTGGGTGGGAGGGAGTTATAAACCGTGGGAATGGCAAGCATCAAGGCGAAGGCTGAGCTGTCAGGAGTGCACCGAACGTGCGGACACATTGTCCCTTCTGTGGTGCTCATCACGGCTGGCGGCTGCTGCTTTGGGAGGACAAACTATCCTCTGGGAGCTCCACTTCTTTCTGGGAGCGTGCGCCGGGGTTGGGGGTGACCCGGACAGCCCCGCTCAGATCTGCCCCGCTTGAGCTGCCAGCTCTTCTCTGCACCACGGCCGGGGCATGAAGCAGAGCCCTTATCCTGGTGCATCGAGCCACCGTCCGTTAGCTTCTCACATAGCATTCACAGGCAACCAAGGAGGTATTTGCTGCCTAACCTACTTTCTGCATCTAAAACTTTCCTGATTTCTCTGGAGAGAACTTTATTTCTTCTTTCTGACTCACTTCGTTATCCGCATTCCAGTGCCTGTTTTTGCTCTCTTTCCACCCAACTTGTATTTTTCTCATTTGCCCTATTCTCCAGCTCGCTGGCTCCTCTCCCTACAGCATCTCCCACAAGACATATCTGTGTTCCCGTTTTCAGTGTTATCCGTCCATAGCCCTACAGAGCACCTGTACATACAGGAAAAATTTGATACTTGAGGTTTGGCTGATAATATTATTATTATTATTAAAGATATCATAGTAGTTATTATTACCATCATCATACCAGTTTTTATAGGTAAGAAAAAGAAGGGGAGATGCAGAGAGATGTGATATTTTGCTGCAGATCACTCAGACCATAAATAAATGGGCCAGCCAAATGTTTGGCTTAGAGGTCAACGCCTTTCTCATATACACTGTTTGTCTCACCCTCATCTTATTACTTCAGCCTATTGAACTGGTCAGTCATTGAACTTCTTCCCAGGTTTGAGAGCTTGAGAAACCTTCTCCCAGTTTGAGGTGTGTATCTTTGCCTTTTTTCCATGTTGTTATGTAGCCATAGGTACAGTTACAGTCATTGTCATAATCACACTTACAAAGAGGCATTGTGAATAATTTAGAACATGCTTTATTATTGTAATATTTTAACTGAAATTAAAACACTATATTAAAAAGTTTTATAGAGTACTATAGAATCTCAGAATAAATCTTTTTATATATCCCTGGAGCTTAAGAAATACTGATTTGTGTTGCTTATTCCAGTTCACACTCATACTGCAATAAAGTAGACCCTTCTCCCATCAATCCTAATACCCACCAGCCCTGCCATCTCCTATTGTAATGCAATGTCCAGAAGTTAGAAAGTGAACAACCCAAATTTACACAGTGAGTGAAATCCTGGGAGAGCGGTCTACTGAGGTGAGAACTTCTCAGAAGTCCTACCCAGCTACCAGAGCTGGGTTGTGATTGCTCTTTCTTGTATAAGGAGCCTCTGGTTCATGGAAAGATTTACAGAATGGTTATGTCAGTCTGAGATACGTGGGTTCAGACTGTAGTCTTGTTTATGTACCTTGAATAAAACTAATGAATATTTCTATACATTATGCTAAATCTCTCATAAATACTAAAATTCTTAGCAATCTTTAAAGAGGTTATTATTTAAACCCATGAGATGGTTCATTATATTGCTTACATGTGCTGCTTCTGAACACTTCTGCTGCTTGGATTTGAAATCTGTTTCTTGGTCAGCTATGTGACTTTATGTAAACTTACTTCTCTATATCTGTTTCCTCATTTGTAAAGGAGGGACAGTAATGCTATTTACCAGATAGAATTATTCAATATTAAATTGAGTGACATAAAAGTATGTAAGTGGTTGACAACTGGTAGCTGTTATTGGTAACTGTGAAAAAACCATTGCTAAGATTGCAAGAATATTAAATAAATCCTTTGTATCCTATAACTACTCCAAGCCTTAGTCCAAAAGGTCAGTCTGTGCTGGTCACCAAAATTTCCACTGTGATGCCTGCCCTGTAGAGAACTGGTCCTTCACCATCCTGTGGCCACTGCCCTCACTGAGGTCCTATCATCTGATCCACAGCTCTCAGGTACCCTTCCCTAGCTGAGCAGACATCTCTCCATCATACTGTACTGGAGTCAACTTAGGTCATAATTTCACTGACCTTGGACTCCTGAAATCCTGCTCCTGGACCCCAAAACTCTTTCCTGTGGGACTAGCATCTTGAACTTTAATCTCAAAGTCTTACATCTTTCATCCACGTTTTCTGGGGCAGATCAGCTATCTCTTTGATGAGAGTCAACACATACATATTTCAAACAGGAAATAAAATGCCAACTTCTATGTATTTTATTAAGAAGACTATTTTGTTAAAGTTTGAACTTCAGTATGTTATGATAGGGTTTGGACTCCCCAGTTAGACCAAAATCTTGCATAGACATTTTTGTTTTACACCGAGAAAAATTTATACTTATATGTCATGGTCCTTCCAGTTCTTAAACAATGGCCTCAACAAAGGCCTAGAGAGGGCTTTTCTCCACAATGCAATGTGCCTTCCACCCTCTTCTTGCCATGGAAGGTTGCTATAACAAAATAATTAAAGTTGAATAGTATATAAGGAGAGAGGATTTACTTAGCTTACAGTTTTGGAGGCTGAAATTTCAACATTGGATAGCTCCATCTGTTGGCCCTCCGGAGAGGGCTCTCTGGTTACATCACAACATGGTGGAAGTGTATGGGAGAAGGAGCAACCGTGTGGTGAGACAGGAAGCAAGAGGGACTAAAGGACTAGGCTTGCTCCTTTTATTTTAACTTGGGAGAACTAACCAGGGTTCCAACTGGACTACATTAATTCCTTCCAAGATCAGCACCCCTAATGAACTAAGCACCTTCTTAAAAATCCCCCCCGCCAACAATTCTTCCACCTCCCCACACTGCCACCTTGGGGAGCAAACTTCTAACATAAGATCCTTTGGGGGGGGCATTCAAATCATGGCAGTGTTGATACTTAGGTTTCAAGCTATAAAATATAAATTGTTTCCTAGGGCAAGGAATCTAGAATCCGAAAAAACTAGGACAGGTTGTTCTTCTCATAAGAGAGAAAGTGAATATCATCTTGTTCTTGGGAAGGCAACTCTGGCATGGTAATGAAACAGGAAAGAAGCCTGCATTGTAAGGTAATTCCAAAATTAAATTGTAAAACATGTAAGTTGTTTTTTTTTTTTCTAAAGAGACATCTAGGCTATTCTTTCCCCAAATTCTTTGGTGAGTTCTGTAGTAGAGTTTTAATCGAATGCTGCCTCTCTTACTGCAACAAATCCCAGCAAAATGAATATTTTTATCATTAATAATAAAATGTTTATGTTGTACTTTTAGAATCCTGGTATTTAGAAATCTCAGTGTGGACGTCTGGAAAAAGAAAGCATTTCCTGCATCATTAGCCAAACGGTATCTTAATGAGGTTACAGTATTTCTCTTTTAAAGTAACCCAACATGGATGTTTTCTTTGTTTTCCTATCTATATCCTGATGTTTACATAGAGAACCATTATTACTGGTTTCTTATTAGAGAATTTTGAGTGCCATGCACTGACATGCTGAATTCAGCTATTCCTAAATCCAGGTATGTGAGAAGATTGTAAGAATGAAGACAGTTGTATTTATCTGCAGTGATGGGGCGTGAACCCAGGGCTGATACATGCCAGGCCAGCACTCTGCCACTAGCTATACTCCCCCTACATTTTAATTTAAAAGTGCAATCTGGACACCATTAAAAGTAAAATACGTTTTACAGATAGGTTACAGGTTGAATAGGATGCTTGCATCTGGTGTATAACAGATGGACATGCTTATGGTCAGGCACACCTATTTTGTCCATGGAAATTGCATTATGGAGAAGAATTTTGATCCTTTTCTTTTCTCTGCGTTCTTATGTTCATCTCTTTCTTTTTCATTCACCCTAGAAGCATGTTTTAACTCATGCTGTGCAAGTATAGAGATAGATCAGTGATGGGGTCCTATCTTCAGGTGTTTACTGCTGTGCACAGAGGTACTATGCCAACAGGCTTAAAAACAGTATACTATGCCACAAACACTAGAACCATATGTTTAATGTGCCATTTGGAGAAAGGAAGGAACCATTTAGTTCTTCTCCAGAAGTCTTTTCAAGGTGTTGATATTGAACTTGGACTCCAGACAATACACCTTCACTAGATCTAGAAGAGAGGTCAGGAAAAGAGTATCCCAGGCACAAAGAGTGGCAGAAACAATGATGTGAAGGTGCCCACTATGTTTGGGGGATGCCATTGTGGGTAATGACTCTGGAAAGGGACTAAATGTGAAGGACTGTGTATGCCATGCTAATGGGTTTCAACTTGATTCTATAGGTAATAACGAGGCAGCGACTTTTTGAAAGCAGAAGCATACAAGATCAGTAACCATCAGGGAAATGCAAAATGAAACCACTCACACCTGCACACCTGTTAGAATGGCTATTTTGAAAAAGTTAAAAGAAAACCAGTGCTGCTAAAGATGTGGAGAAAAGGAATCACGTCACACTGTTCAAGAGAATGTGAGTTAGTACAGCTTGTATGGAAACAAAATGAAGGTTCCTCAAGCAATAAAAACCACAAACTGCCACATCACCCAGCAATCCTATTATTGGGTAAATAGTCAAAGGATGTGAAATTAGTAAGCTGAAGAGATAGGTATAAACCCGGGTATCTCACAGCATTATTCATTATAGCTACACCATGGAACAAACCTCAGTGCCCGTAAAAGATACAGAAAATATGGCACACACGCATATTAGAATACTATTAAAGGTGAAATGCTGTCATTTTTACTACATAAATGAATCCAGTGTTAAATACAACAAGCCAGGCACAAGACAGATAATGCATTTGTCTCTTATATGCAGAGTTGAAATGGAGAGTAAAATAGTGTTTACCAAGGGGCAGAACGTTGGGAAGTTAAGGAGACATTGGTCAAAGGCCAAACTTTTGGTAAGAAGGAAGAACAGATTTAAGATTATCTGTTGCACAAAATGCTTATTACAGCTAATAACACCATGCTGTGTATGTAAGCAGTGCTATGGCAGAATTTAAATGTTGTCATAAAAAAGATGAGTGTGTTAAATTGCTTGATTGAGGCTTTCCACAGTGTATACATATATGAAAACACACTATTCATCCTAAATATATATATATATATATATATATATACAACGCTCCTTAGTCAATTAACAATTTAGAAACAAATCAATAAAACAAAGCAAGGGAATAATATGATCTTCTGCATCTCTTAGACATATAATCATGTCAATGACAAGTAAAAAGCAAGAAATTTTGATGCTCTCTGGGCTTGGGGATCGGTGTACCAAGGCTGGGAGGGTAACGAGGATGAACACGTAAATGGGCTGCAGGGTCTAGGAAGCTGTGAGGTTTATACTGAGAACCAGGAGAAGCACAGGCTGTGGATGATACCTGAGAAAATATGGAGTCGATGATGTCAGCTGGGATTTTTCCCACCCCAAACACCCGTGACACACATATGCTTTCTGTTCTCTCCCCTGAAATTGAGACTACTCGAAAAATTCTTTTGAGCACCCTTTCTGCCCCAAGGCTTTCTGGGTTTTTTGTCCTGTAGTTAATTGCTCTTTAGTTTCTGTGGTAGCAAAACCTAGCAAATTGAGCACAGTCCCTGCAGAGCACTGAATTAGGATGTTACGATTTACAATCACGCAATTTGGTCTTGCCCTGTTTCAGAAGAAAAGGAGAAACGGGCACACTTCATTTTTCATCTGCTTCAGTGGCAGCCACTTGCTGTGATGTCAGATCAAAGAGCAGTGCAAAATTATTTTTGAGTAATTTTAATATGTGAAATCTGAATATTGGAATGATTTGTGGAAGTAAATCATCTGACGATGCTAACAGTTTGTTAAGCCTCTTTCTCAGTCTTGTTTTTAACCCTCCTCAATACTCTCTGCTATGCTGTTACCAACACTCACTTTTGAAGCCAGTGAGCTGTCTGTTTATAAATACTGAATCAACCAGCAAAACACATTTAATTAGACTTTGTTTATTCCACAAAGCTTCTGAGGAAGTAATGTGGCTTTTAAGCCACATAAACCTAGGTAACCTAAATAGGAACGAACCTCACAAAATCTTAATTAGGTGTGTACCAGAGCTGATGTTCACCACCTGCTTCTGCCAAGCCCCGTACGAAACCCAGGACATCGTCTCATCCCCAAGGGGTGCTGTCATTGCTGGTGCATTCAGGGGGAAAGAGAGCCTGGTGAGCACGTTTGCTTTTGAGAAACCTTACACAGGTCTGCCTCGTGCTATTGTTCTTCCTCCCATTCCGGGAATGCTTCGGCTTAGTCACAGGTGAATACGAATGGTAGTTTTCAGGTGCACGTGTATTGTTTCTCTGGCCAAAGGGGTGGAGCTAGAGCGGGTGGTGGAACAGGGCAAAGGTGAAGAATGAAGACTGAGAGGTCAGCAGAGATGGGTTGAATTCCTGCCACTGCTTCTCACTAGCGATGGGGCGCACCACAATTCTCATTCGGTAAATCTTAGTTTTTTCACTTGTAAGTTAGGCTGAATATTCTAAATTTATTTTACGATGTTATTGTGAAAATTCCGATAAAGCATATAAATCATTTAGATCAGTTCAAAGATTTTAAGAACTCCAGGGAAATATATGTACTATCATGTTTGTATCTGTTTGAAAGATAATGGAAAAGAACTTCTAGCCCCGACATTTTGTGACAGTGCAGTTTAACTCAGAGAATTTTCCTAGACATAAAGCACTGGCATTAGTGATGCGGAGTGATATGAAAATAGGCAAATAATGAATTTTCATAGGTAGATATGTATTCCTGTGACCTACTTTATTTGAATGTAACGTGGAACATAAATAGGAAGTAAAAATGTATGTATTCTTCTAGTAGTTGGGAGAAAAAAGTGAAAAAACATAGATATTTACTTCTTGAAAAGAATTGAAGCAATTGTGAAATATGTGCACTCTGTATCACTTTAATTAAACTCATGCTCAGTTAGAAGATATGTATAAATATGATACTTTAGGAGAACAAAGAAGCACTTCACTGAATGTACATTGTAGCTATAAGGGAATTCTGATTTCATACATGTTAAAATGTGGGAAGAGAGCAATTTGAGAAAATATGGTAGTTGAAAATGAATCCCTCATACCTTAGTTTTGCTCCCTGAAAATAAATGTTATAAACAATTAAAATACTTGCCTATATGCACACATACATATATATGCAATTGTCCTTTATAAAAAGCATGTGCTATCTGAAGCAACATATGTCTGCCCAACAATAGTCAAATACTTAGGATCTCTCTCTCTCTCTTTCTCTCTCTCTCTCTCTCTCTCTCTCTCTCTCTATATATATATATATATATATGTAAACTTAAACATTCTGCAAGTTAAAAAGTAACAAATTTGCTTTCCGTGTGTAATATAGTCTTTTTTTTGTCAATGTTAGTATATATAGATCTATCCAGTTCTAAGAACTGCTGCTGATAAGTCTAACACGTGTAGGTAGCATGTTAACGTGATCATTCCTTATTGATACTGTTCAATACATGCCTTAACCTTTTATTGTCAAGGACTTTTTAAAAGAATCTGGTTATAGCTATGAACCCATTCCCAGAACATTTTAAAAATCCAAGATTGACATACACTTTTGAGCAATTCATGGTACACTAGAGTTCACCTCGAGAGCTTTCCACCCTACCTACAGCCAATTTGAGGTTCTCTGAGCACCTAAAGTTTTCAGTGATTGCCTTTCCTATGTAAACTCATACAAAAATAATAAAAAATCTACAAAATGCATAGTTTTTTTTTTTTTTTTTGGCAGTACCAGGGATCGAACTCAGGACCTCACACTTGCCAGGAAAGCTTCTATTCCACTGAACTATATCCCCAACCCACAAATGTATAGTTTTAATATATGTTGAAATTAAAATATCTTAGTTTTAGATGAGATTGGGCGTGTTCAGGGTGATATGGCCCTAGACAATCTTTCTAGTTTAGATATTCCAATTGAAAAATTCTAAATAAATTCATTTGATAGAATAATATGTTATCTGTAGCCATTTCTGCTCTGCTGGGTCAGACACATGTATTCAGCCTGTTGCTTAATAAAGCAATAAAAAACAAGTTCACATGTTAGCCAGGAGAAAAGTAAATTGCTTAGTGAATTTCATATAAGATGCGCAGATCAGTACAGGGTCTGGTCTTCTACAGTATAACTTTCAAACTGTCTTTTGCAACACCATGTGTTTGAAGATACTATAGTTAATAACAGCTAACATTTACTTGAAGATATCATTAGCTAATAATAGGTAGCATTTATTGTAAACGCAACATGTGCTAGGCAGTCTACTAAGTACTTTATAAGCCTTGCTTTGTTTAGTCTCCACAACAGCCCCATGACCTGGTTGGTCTTTATCAACCTAAATTTACAGATGGAGAAATTGAATTTACAGAGATTGAGTTGGTCAGAGTTACACACCTAGAAAATTTCGAGTCGGGAAACAAATTGCTTTCTATTACTCCCATATTTGTGGCCTGCCCTCTGGCAATTTCATAGATATGGTTTGTTATTCAGATAATAACCAATACTGTACATGTTCTTTTGAGATCAAGTCCTCTGGCTAGCTGCTCTCTGTATGGCTGTAACTTTGTCTATTACAACAAAAACATGAACAGTATCAAAAAAGGAAAAAAGAGAGATGGATGAAGTGGTGCATGTCTGTAATCATAGCACTCAGTAGGCTGAGGCAGGAGTATCACTGAGTTAAAGGCCAGACTGGGCTACATAGAGAGTTTAAGTCCAGCCCAAACTGCATAGTGAGCACCTGTCTCCAAATAAAACTTCGCCAGACTTATGTGTTCAGTTTTTAGTTAGAATGCTTATGAAAAGAATATTTAGAAAATGACTATTTACATTCAAGGAGTGTCATACCTCCAGACTCTTTGAGTACACTTTGACATTATAAAGTGTGAGACTTCGGCGGAAGCGTCACTCCCTGAGAAGGAGCAGGCGGTGGGAGCATGGACAGCAGGCTGGAGTTCTGAGGAAGGATAAGTTTCTCTCACCACCGTGAGTCTTGCATTTCTTCCACCAACTGGTGGGTGGGAATACATTCTCAAATCAACTTGGAGCTCTCTAATTAGTACAGCCTCCTACCAGCATTTTGTTCTTTGCTTGTTTAACGTATCATTTGATGTAGTGGCTGAGAGTTGCTCCTTTGTTCACCATGCTTCACTCTATTTCCCTTTTTCTTTTCCTCTGTGTATGCTCCAGCCAGTTTCAGGCATGCTCTGGGCACACAGCAAGTGCATCTCCAGCTTCCTCATGGTTTTGCTCCACTGTGCCCTTGTCCAGAGCACCCTTCTTGCTCTGCACATTCTATAAAAAGCCTGTCTTTTCTAAATCAGCTTAAACTTACCAAGGTCAGCCCACTTAGGAGAAATAGTTCTGTAGTTTGTGAGACCTTAGAAAGAGAAATTTTAGGCCTGTTGATCTTCCTTTTAGGAGCTTGAAGAACACAATGAACTTCTAATTTTTACCAAGTTCATTGCCTTCTTGTTTCATGTGTGGTTGTCTTTTCCTTAGGAAGATTAGAATTTTTAAGGCAAGAGTCCCTGCAATTTAACATAGTTAGAACCTAGTAGGGTCTTAATGAAAAAATAAGTGCTTCTCTACTTCACATTGTTCATTTTGAGCTCTTATACCTTGCTCATAGGAGGAGTTTTACAAATCTCTGTCAGTATGAAAATGCAGGAAATTTTTAAAAACATTGTTTTTCTTTGAGTATGTCTATGCCTATGCATGTACAGAAATATTTACAGGTAGAAGCAGTAGGGAAAGAAGCTTTTAATCACCTTTGCATATTTGAAACAGAACGTCAAAGTTTTGTGTGTAAGAAGAGACAGAAGCGTTGGGAGTAATAATTGAGGATCTTGCTTTAGTAGATGCTTTAAACTCTTTTTATAAAAGGTTGTCTAAAAAGATGTGCATGCCTCCAAACAAAGCTGGAGTCTCTCCTGATGTAGACAAAACATAAAAAATCTTTTAAGAATAATTTGTCTTATTAACCACTTCAGAAAGTCAACAAATTTCATTTATTCCACCAATCCCTTACTCCAACATTTATTTAGCAGTATCCCTTCAACCCATTCTGTTTGCGTGGCATCCTCCTCAGCCCTGACAGTTTGTGTTACCGTAGGTGGAAAGATGTATTTATTCCCATGCAGAGTGATGATGGACATTATAATCTTACCCTTCCCACTGGAGAGTAGGAGGTTGAGGACTGACAAGGACTTCTCAGGAGCTAAGGCTAGAATCTAGACAAGTTGGGCAGAGGGTGTTGTCGGAAAGCTGTTGAACACTGCCTTGTGCCAGGGAACAGCCTTCATGTCCACTTGGGAAGACTATGCAGCCAGACTGCGTGATTGCCAAGCTTGCTGTGACAGAGTGCTGTGGCTGGCTGACAAAGAAAGAGGTCTAATTCTGTAGGAGCACCTTTACACTCAACTCCATGACAAGTCAGTGCTGAGCTGGACCCATCGCAAAGACAGCTGTTCAGAATGGTTCTGGAAGTTCAGTTTCAGATTTCCCTTTAGAATTTTGGTGCTTGTTTTAGTCCCCATTCAAAGAAGGGCTCTGTTTTGTAGTGTGTGTTCGCACCTTTGGAGTGTTTATTTGGGTAGGTTGCCTTCTTGGCAAATGCTGATTCCTTTAGCTGGTCCAGTCAGTAAGTCTGTGGGGAGAGACTTGAGATATAAATTTTTTTTATTCCTTTTTATTTGAGGGGTGAAAGTCTGGTTAAACAGAAAATATGCTTTCTCCCCAATCGAGAAGGTCCCTTCCCTTTTCTCTTTCTTTCCTACCCTTCCTTACCTTTGCCTTACTTTGCTTTTCCTTCTCTTTCAACTTTCCTCTCCTTTCTTTCTTTAATTAATAGGTCACACAGTCCTATCCAATGCATATTAAAGAACCCAGATCAAAGACATAAGGTAGCACCACTTGGCATTTGATTTAAGCTTTCAATGACTTTCATTTCGTTGGTAACATCTAGAAGTTGCCTGCATTTTAGCGGCCCCTGGTTCCTTTAACTGAATGAAAAGAACTTTGGCTCAGTAAAAGGCTTGCTCTGTGGCCTCAGTGTGACTGCCCAGCCTGCCTTTTTATTAAAATTGGGGTGTTGGCTTTTGTGAGATTAGACCCACAACCTTTTAAATGCTATGAACAGAGTCAAAGAAAATATTTACTCAATCAGACAGAAAAGGATGTGAAGGATGCGACATTGCATTCTCCTCACTTGGACATAAATTCTGACATGCTCCCAGCAGGGTTCTACTCTGTGGATGAAGTGATCAAACCTGACTGCAGTCAGGTGTTTCGCATTCAGGGCTCTTTGCTAACTGAATATTCACATGAATCTTTGAGAATTCTACTCCCTTGAAATGTCAGTGGATGCTTTGAACTAAAGGTGAAGGTGACAATTCCACGCAGAGTAGTAATGAAACAGATGGACCTGTGTTCTTCAGTATCTGGCTCTCCCATTTATGACTCTGGGCAAGTTATTTAAACACTACGCATTAATATTCTCAGCCATAAAGTAGAGGCAAATATAGTGATTTGTAGACTTGCATTAACTCATAGAAGTGTCAAGATGATTAAATGAGGTAGGGCATACCAGTTGCTAAAAATAATCTTAGGCTTCTACTCAAGACTCAGTAAATTCCAGGTGTTCTTATTAGAAGTAATGGTCAAATTGGCATTGTGAGATACCCTATAAAAGTCAACTCAATCAGTGCCAGTATAACTATGCTACAGCTGATTTTATGAAATAAAATTATGGGAGTTTGTCACTTGTAGGAGTAGTAGGATGACTAAATTTGAATCCTTTCATTAATTCAATGTCAAGTTGGAAATATGAACTGTAGCCGTGTCCATATAATGAAAAAAAAGTGTATCACAAGGCTCAGTCCTGTATATTTCCCATGGTATTCTCTGCTAAGCAGCATTTAACCAAAGAGTTAAAAGGGAGGAAACCCAGCCTCCTTTCCCATGTAAGGAGACAGAGACATCAGTAGCCAGGTAGAGGGTGGGGTGAGCACTTCAATCTCTCAAGCTCCAGAACATTGCTTCTCACCTTAAGTTTTGTTCTACAATGTAATCTTAGGAGGCCTGAAATCAGAATCCGTGAGCCTTTCTTGAAATTTGGAATCTTCTGGGACAGGTTTAAAAGGGAAGGAAACTATGATATAAAAGCATTCCAGCCATCAAAGTTATTGAATATGTCTGGTGCCTGGCCCTGTTACCAGAGTCTGGGCAGACAGAGAGAATAAGATATCACTAACCATGGAATATGTGCTATCTTTCCAAAAGCTCCCACAGCTCAGTGGATGTTGTGGTAACTGATGGAACAAGGAAATCTCTGAGGGTCTCCCCACAGAAGGTGATATCTGGGGTGGGTGGTGAAGAATAAGCAAGTGTTTACTAAGTGGAGAATAAAGGAAGAAAATGTTTTTGCCTCACCTTTTCAGTGACCCATGATTCTCTGCTTTCTCCTTTGTTTAGTATTCTGAGAATATATGCCTTTACTTCTTTGTTTGGTGTGTTCCCCAGACACTCACCCAGAATCACCACAAATGCTGGTTAAATGCAGACTTAGGCTCCCTCTAGACCTCCTGAAGTAGAATCTGTAGAGGCCGGGCACAGGCATCTATTCTGTCACGGCCCGAACCAAGAACGTTCCCCTCGCACTGCTTTTGTTGAACCATACCTCCTACCTTCATTGAAAACTTATTCTGTATCTTTCCGTAAGTGTGTCAGGTGTACAGGGGGATTATCTGTGCTTGGATGATTGGGACATGCTAGACCAAAAAAGCAAAGACCAAGCAGAGATTTGTGAGAGATTTAAACTGTGAGAGATTTAAAATTGGGCATATTAATATGGAAGAGATGCTGCCAAAGGGTGACCAAAATTCTAAACATTCTTATATTTATTAAACTCACTATTACGTATCTACAGTTTCATTTGATGATAATGCAACAAGTTAGCACTGGAGGGCTTTAGTAAGTGTGTGACTCCTGCCCCTGCCCTAAACATTATTAACAAGTTCCTCAGGAGGACTAGCTCATTCTCGTCAGGCTTCTGTGACAAGATATGAACTGGGTGGCTTATAAAGAACAGAAATTCATTCCCATAGTTCTGGAGGGTAAATATTCAAGATGAAGGTGCAAGCGGGTTTGGTGTCTGCAACCTCCCATGTCCTTGTTCACAGATAGCCTTCTTTAACCTCAGGTGATAGAAATGACCAATGAATTCCTTTGGGCCTTTTTTTTTAAAAAAACAAGGGCACTGATCCCATTTATGAGCTCTCTGCCTCCTAACAGCAGGCACCACTTCTCTATTCAGTTGCCTTAAGGGTTAGGATTTTAAGAAATGAATAGAGGGGCGCAGGCCAACACTCACATCCTTTCCGGCATCGGATGTGATTTACCGAGTGCGACTCTGCTGACCCACGCTGGGATTTGCTGCCTGGTTATTCACTCTCATCTCAGAGAAGAAAGGGAGATTCAGACATTTCGAAAAGTGCCCACTTCTTCCTTTTCCAAACGAGCAGAATAAGCTGATGCAGTCATGTACAATAAACACTAAGCTGGAAACTACACTTCTCCAGGTGCCTAAAATGACCCATCCCTGCAGGGCTGATTATAAACGGAACATCCTCCCAGAACGTTTCTCACAGTTTAGGTTACTAATTTCCTTCATTACAAACACTTCAGAATGTTTTCTGCAGAATCATTTCCGCTCAGCACCTGTCAGGAGATGGCAGGTGGAGGTAGGAACTCTTCAATGGAGCCAGATTCCCCGAAGTAGGTCGTCATTAACCCTCTTTTGTGACGAGAACGGTCATATCTGTCATCAGTTAAAAGCTTAGGCAGATTTAAAGGGATGTTTTGAAATTTTTATACTGCACTGACTGCTTTTCATAAACTCCAACTTGCTATATGTTGCACATGTGTAAGTTATAGCTGCTTTTTATTACTTGTGTGAGATTTTCATGCATAAATTGTATGTCTTCTAAAACTGCATGCATGAAAAATTCTCAGATATGTAGAACCTCTTCATTACTGTCTACCACCTTGGTCTATATAATCCTTTTAGGGTACAGAGGGAGGAAAGATGGTATGACAAGTGCCACAATTATGTTAAATATTTTGCTCAGGATATATTGATGTACTAAAAACAGACAAGATTTAGAGATCTCATTATGGATACACAACACTTGCCAAATTAGGGTGTGTTCTCATGACAATCTGTGGTCTATATAACTAAAAATCTGTAAAGTGTTCAAAATCTGTACAAACTATTGTCTCAAGAGAGGCACATTTTATGTATTTTACTCTCTAATTATGAGGGTAGGCTAGATTGTGTGTGTGTGTGTGTGTGTGTGTGTGTGGTTATATTTATTTTGCAATTGCTTCTGGGAAAGTCACTTAACATTTTTCTGAATCCAAGAAAAGAATTCTATAAAATGAGAAAGTTGGAATTAGTTTTCTCTAAAGCCTCTGCCGTCTAGAATTTCATATATGTTCATTCATTCATTCACTCACTGGTTCATGACTCCAAATCTTACCTCCTTCCTGTCAGACCCTGTACATGGTCCTATGTAACAGAAATGAAAACTGGCCTCTCAGACTACAAGGATCTCAGGTCTCAGTAGGTAAAGTCCACATCCAGGGATCCCGGGGATGTGTGGATTTGAATCCATTACTGCAGCCAAAAGAAAAAGAGAAGAAAGGTGACCAAGACAAGAAGAGTTCATTTACTAATTGAATATAATTCTGCAATGAACTTTTGTGGGAAAATATGATTCCATAGAAAGATTATATTATTTCTCTAATAGAGTATCTACTTCATTTAGTCAGGAAATCACATCTTTCCTTTGGCTCTCCTGTATGAGTTGTAGAGGGTGATGTTTAAGAGAGGGGCCTTTGCTACTAGATCTGGGCTGAAATACCATCTCTAGGATTTACTATATACTTATCCCTACTTACTATATACCTTGAGCAAGAGAATTCACTTCCTTGAGGCTCAGTTTCATCATCTGTGGATTGGGAATGATAAAAGAATTGTCACTAATTATTTAACAGTGCCTATGCCATGGTCTGTCCACATTGTGATAATTCCTGGAGATCATCAGTTACTTCTAGGAGAGCTATTTCCTTATGCTTTGCCTTGTATCTCGTTGTAGCTCTTTCTTGCCATTTTCTGCAACTATTTGTACTGAAATGATAGTGCTGCCGCTTGCTGTCAAATTTTGTGGAGTAGCCCAGGTGTAAGGCAGGTGGTCAGACTACTTAGGCTGGTGAAGCCATGATTATTTCATACAGTTCAGATTTTTTGAAATTTAGTTCTATAATTAGAAACTATTTTTAAAAATTTATTGAAAGGATTCAATCCTTAAATCTCCGGTTCTCTGATACTTGATTCCTGTGGTCATACTTGGAACCAAAGTTGCTTCCTGAGAATATAAACAACAAAATCATGGTTCCAAACTAAGTTCAGGCCTTCTACCTGCTCTTGCATTCAGGCATTCTGTACACAGAGATTGTATAATGGTGGGGTTGTGGGGACACTCTCAACTTCTCCACCTGTAATTCTTAAATCTAAGCTAGAGCCTCTGGTTCCTCATCAAAAAGGACATATGCTAAGGAGGGTTAGGAAACTACATTTGCTTTTCGTTCTTTGTTTCCTCTCTGCCCTAGTGGGTATACTTGGATGAAATTGAAAATTGATGGGTGTTATGGTTGATACATTGTGTCAACTTGGGGAATCTGGAGGTTTAACTGAGTGAGTGATTCAGCAGGAAGCCAGGGTGCTTACTTTGTACACATCCTAAGCCTGTGGGAGAGGAAGGCGTGGAGATTGTGTGAGAGCTACACGCCCCCTGAGTGAAGGTAGGCTGTTTACAATGTAAGGGAGAAAAAGAGGCTGCTTGCAGCCATTCCCCCCTTTTGCTCTTGTGGTTTTTGCTGTGCTCTGCTGCCATGAACAGTTTGCCCTCTGCCATGTGCCACTCTGCCTCAAAACCAGCCAAGTTTGTGAAACCTCCACAAACTGTAAGCTAAATAAACCTTTCCTTCCTTCATTTTGGGCATTGGGTATTTTGTCTCAGCAACGAGAGAAAAGTAACCAAGACAATGGGCAACGCCCAACACACATTGTAGTCTGTTAGTCTCCAGAAAGCCAAAGAGGACAATAAATGTGACTCCACAGGTTCCCACGTGGAGTAAATCCAATGGCATTTTATTGTGCTAGGCTCGAAAATTGAAGAGGGACTTATTCTTATGTGACTACACATTATATATTTATTAGTACATATTTATGCTCTATGCAATACACAATTAGAGGTATGCTGACTATAGAATTTATTGTCAGTAGGCACAGTTAAGACTGTTCAGATAACCGTGTAGTGTAATTATGAAGTAGCTGCAATTCTTTGAGTGAAAGTAGTAACCAATAAAGTGAAAACTGGCAAGTAGTTGCTTTGTAATTATTTTGGGAAAGGAATCGTTCCAAGTAAAACAACTGGTGATACACAGATGAATATTTTATTTGACAGGTCATGTTCACTGTTCGTAAGGCTTGCAGGCATACTAAGACAGAATCTGTGCTGTTTATTTATTTATTTTTGTTTTACTTTAACCAATCTGGAAAGTAGGCTAATTTCCATAGGATGAATCATACTTATAACTGTTTTAGTTTTCAAAATGGGGTACAGGTTAACTAAGAACAGGTCAAAATCACATTTTTTGTCTTTATCTTCCTTAGTTGTTTCCTTGATGAAAAATTGCCAAGACAATCATTTTTATGTTCAAAGTTTCATGTTGCAAGATGTTCTTTCTACAAAAAGATTTAAAAGAACTTTCTTAGAGATATTTTGATTTGCCATAGCTACTTATTTATTTGGTACTGAAATAGGTGTAGAGAAAGTTAATTCATTTACACAAGTAGGTCCTTTAATCTGCCTTATGTTCTAGGATTGTGCAATTTACTTATTAAATATTTATTGGTTTAACTGCTACTTCTGATTAGATCAACAGGGAGGTTTTCTTTTTTGTGTTTGTTGTTCTCAGGTTAGATTTTTTTAAAGACAGTTGTAAACTAATTAAGCTCCTGTAGGTTAGATGTTTTCCCCTTACATGTTTCTTAATCTCATTTGGAATTTGGGTAGCACAACTGCATGGATCTTCAGGAATAAAACCAACAGAGACCCATACTCTTTAGTAGTTGCTTGAGGTCACTTTAGTCTCTCACTTTCTTGAAAACTTCTTGGGTTACAGGTAGCATAAAAAGCAGTGGGTTGTGCCTAGCAATTAGACAGAGTCCTGGAGTTTCTTAGGCTACAAATGAATGCGTTTATCTGTACCAAGTTACCATTAATAGGCAACCCAGTAGAAGATTATGGCTTGTGGATGTGGTAAAGGCACAAGAGACTATTTATTTCCTACTTGCTATAAGGACCTAAACATGTCTACTTGTACTCACTTGAAGCAACTTTCAGATTTGCTGTTAGGTAAAAAAGACTGGTGAAGCAATGTAAATATAATGTACTGCTACCAACATATTGTTTAGACCACCTTATTTCTGGAAAATATATATCCAAAACACTGTAGCAGTGTTTGCTGCAGTGAGAAGAACTTTAGAAGAACTGATTGCTTTGGGATGGCAGAAGTTGTACTTTTTTACTATTTTATTTATCTGCTTATTTATTTTTACATCTGCATGTTTTATCAATTTGAAAATATGTACATAAGAAACATGTATTTATTTACATAGATTGGAAAAATAACTGGTACCAGTTAATGCTCAGTGAAAGGGACATCTAAGAACTGGTCCATCATAGAAACGGTTAACTTCTACAATCCCAATTACACTGTCAAAGATTTGCCTGCTAGAACTCCCTGATACTTGGAAAACTCACCTGGTCTGGCTGAGCTGCAGATCCCAAAGGGGAATATAAAGAAATTAAATGGAAATAACACTGATCTTTGTGCCAGATATTACTTAAGCATTTTTTACTATCATTTTTGCTACAGACAGGACATGACTTTATAAGGAATTCTAATATACCCCACTAAATTTTCTATTAAAGAATAAGGAATTTGAAATTTGGAATAAAGGCTCATCTCACCACTTTCTAGGTCTATCTTTGTGGCGATGTATGGCACCTCAAGATGTCCCTGTGTCTATCACCCTGTTTTAAAGAGTCTGGCTGAGGTTTTTTATAGTGGAGTTTAGGACCTGTAATCTCTGGGATTCACACTGTATAACCAGAAAGAAACTAATTTTGCTTATTCCCAAGTCACAGGTGACTGAGCAGGACAAACCAAGAACAGCCACATGTGGGCTGGCAAGAAGCCAGTCACCTCTAAGGCTACTCAGCACAAGACGGGTGGTGGTACTCAGAACTAACTGGGTTCTCTCCTAACATGAGTGGAAGTGCTCACAAATACATAGAAAGGACAGATTCTTTGAGCTCTGCTATACTGAGAAGCCTGAGAAAATCCTTTCAGCAATGTCTGTCCAGCTCATGGCCTCTGTTTAGGGCTGTTCCTCACCTAACTGTTCCTCACCTACTGCATTCATCTACTCTTGGGCCTGATGGTCACATCCATCCTGTGTGGTTTTGTTCTACTGGTCATACTGAATACACAAGAGAAGGATACATTACTTCACCTTTCTCCCTTGTGGAGTTTAGAACTTATAGCTTGTATCTAGATGTCCCCCAGAGCATCATGAGGCTTTTCAGAGGTGGATGAATCTAGAGTGTGTGATGCTCGGGTTCAGCGTGTGATGCTGGAGTGAAGGGACTGTGATTACTAAATTAGTCCGCTAATTAGTTTGACATAGTTCCGGGAATGGATAATAGGAAGCACCTCCCTGGAGATGAGTGCTGCCTGCCCTTAGGGTGGGTAGCCTGGTCAGAATATAAGGGACAGAAAGAAGGCTGCTGGGGTCCCTTCGCTGTCTGGTGCTTTGCTTCTTCACTACTTTGCTGCCTTCTCCCCACCAACATCTGCTTCTCCTCTGTGATGCCCTCTTGCCATGCCCCTGCCTTGGAGCCAGCAGCCTGCGAGCTAAAACCTGTATGTACCGTGAGCTGAATAAACCTTTCCTCCTTTACTTTGAGTGTTGTGTATTTTGTTTCAGCAATGAAAAAAAGTAAGACAGAACCTTAGAAAAGTTGGTCACTGGAATTCCAGATAGATAAATTCTGGATTTGAGGGAAGGGTTGCTGTGGGACTGTACAGAAAAGCAGATCAAACAAGAATAAAGAATGAAGCATCTGTGCAAAAAAGAATGGCCACCCCAAAGTGGTCACTTGGTTTCTAAGGCTTTCATTCTTATTCCTGGCTCCAGTCTCTCCGTATAGGTTACATGAAATTCCTTGCATGCTTGACATTAAATCTTAAAACATATTTTCTTTTGTCTGTTTATATTTTATCAAGGGATTCCCCTTACTTAAAACCAAGCATGCCATAACGAAGAGATCTAACTTCCTGCGATGGCCACTGTGATCTCTCTTAGTGTCAAAGTAGTGAGACCCAAAGTAGCCCTGTTTGGCCTCAAGTAAGTCACAACTCAGAGCACCCACTATTCCTAGTGACAAATCCCATTAAGAGAAGCATTCTAAATATTTTTGCCACTGTCTAGAATAATTTAAAACTATGAAATATTACGTGCTTCCAGTATTTTCCAACATCTGCAGAATGGGAATAGTAATGCTGTCTCCCCTACACAAGAACTATTATACAGATCAAAGGAAAGGACTCTTCATCTCTTTCTGAATGACTGTTCATGCTAGACAGTCATTGCAAATAAACTGTGCTCTTTTGTAGAGCTGATTTATGGATAATAATTAACAGAAGTTGATTACTCTGCATGATAGACATAATTTGGTTCCATATGACCTTTGTCTCTGTTGTTAACACTCATGATTATATTGCATGGCAGAAGGGAATTTGAAGGTAAAATTAAAGTTATTAATCAGTTGCCCTTTAAATCCAACGGGACATAAAGTTGGATAAGGTAACTACATAAACCATTAAAAGCGGGAGACAAAGGCAGTGTAGGTGTTCAACTATTCAGAAGGTAAGAGTGTAGCGATGCTGGTGTCAGGATTCGAGAGGCGGAGAAGAAAGAACTTGTGTTTTCTTCAGGACTAGAGGGTAGCTTGATGGTCAGCTAGGAAACAGGAAGCTCAGACCTACAGCTGCTAGGAAAAGAATTCTCCCAACTACCCAGGGAGATGCAGAGCAGATTATTGCCCCAAGCCTTCAGATAAGGGCTGAGTCCAGCCAACATCTTCACTTTGGTTTCGTGAGACCTGAAGCAGAGAACCCAGCTAAGACTCACTGTACCTGGACTTGTGACCCATGAAAACTGAGTGATAATAAGAGGGTGTTGTTTGAAGTTACTAAATTTCTGATAACTAGATATGACACGGGAAGGAAACTAAATGTGGCCTGGGCATGGTGCCAAGTCCTTTATAACCATCCCACCATAATCGTCAAGAGACCTGAGGAAGTAGGGGTGCTTGCTTCTCTGCTACAAAGGAGGAAGTTAAAGCTCACGGAGGTTAAGCAACTGTTTGGTTCGAAATAATGGAGTTCAGTAATTGGTAGAGTGAACACCTAGGCTTATCTGGAAGGGGCTCCAACTAACATTGTTTACCAAATAAGATATCAAACTTTGGCCGTCTGAAAGCGAGGGCTGCGCCGTCAGCTCGGGAGATGCAGTGAGTCCCTGTACCATTATGCCTGGTATATAACTTGTCTTATTCCCTCTCTGCTTGCTTTATCTGAGACAGAAAAGGAGCCAGGCAGCAGCTCTGCACCTGCGGAAAGTGGCTGAGCTGCCCCGCAGGCCAATTTAGCCTCCGTCAGTCTGTGGCAGGAGCTCATCTGGGGCCTGGATCCCGCCCTGCTTGGCAACCTGAGCGATAAGTCACAGTCCAAGCTGTGAAGCATGAAATGGGGTTTTGCGCTGAGGCCTGAGAGACACAGTGCATGGCGTTTGGTTTGACTATTTTCTCTCCTACTGTTTGTTTTTAGAGATGAGATGAGGGCAAGCATGAAAGAGGTCTCCCCGGTCCTGTGTGAGATGGCAGCTACTGGTACAGACAGGAATGTGAATAAAGGGGGGCAGGGCACCTATCTGACCCCTGGCACAGAGGCAGCTCTTAACATGCAGCAGCCATGCTTGTGGTTATTGCCACAGCCGTCACTTTATGATATTTCAGAGGCATGGACAAACGCCTCTGCCTCCAAAATGACCACTCGTCACAATTATAGGGCCTTGCCATTCTTTTGGTTTAAGATTAATCTTCTGTAAAATATATGCATGTGTGTGTGTTTTACTTTTATGATCGTTCCTCTGACTCCTCTAAACTACATATTGTTATAAGAAAAATAGCAAGCGTCATTAAAGGGTGTTGGGGACTTTCATTAGATGTAAGTCTCATATCTATGGTAAGAAGAATTTGTCATAGTCTAGTACAGTATTTTCCAGAGGAAAAATGTATTCATTCCATGGGAGGGGTATATGTGAGATGATTTTAAGTTATTTGTAGGTGAACATATAATTCCTCTTTTGTTTTTCATGTTGCTTGTGTTTTCTTTTGATGCCCTTTATTATGTCTCTTGATATGAATTATAAGAAAATGTGTAGCATATTAAGTGCATGATTTTTAACGAGAGTAAAGTTGGTAGGAAGTACAAATAGTGTATTAGCGGAAAGGAAACTGGCAAGTAATAATGACATAAAGGGACACAAGGGTAGGGAGATGGTGTGGAGGCAGGTTACAGGAAATTGGGACGCTTGGCTGAAATGTGACTTCTCCTCAGTTTGTCAGGTCAGTTCCAAAGAGAACATTGGAAGAAGAGTACAGAGAAAAAGACCTGGTCCCTGGAAGCATAAAATAACAATTACTAGAGGTGAATGTCAAGGCAGCTGAGGGCCAGGGGGAAGAACAAGCAGAGCAGTTGGAGATGACACATGTCAGAGGTGACTGCCTATAAAATTATCCTTGTCTAGGCCCAAACTGGGGCACATGGGTTCCTTGTGGTAAAAAGAGTGATGTTGGCTTCCACAAATTTTTTTCCCACCTGAAAGCAGGCTGACCACTGAGAGGCTGATTTTTTTTTTTTTTTTGGATGGCAGAATTTACTTTGGTTCCACTTTGAAAAACAGCAGTCTTCACAGAAGGTTAACGCCAGAAGGGACCCAATCACCTTCACTGTTCTTCACACAAGAAAGTGGGAACTCGAAGAAGTTAAATGAGTTAAATGTGTTTTCCAAGGCCTTGCAGATAACTAGTAGCAAGACGCGGATTACTGTTTATGTCTTTTGACCCCTTGTCAGAGGCAGTGAAGGAACTTAACCTTAGTGGAATGATGAGTTTAGACGCCAGGTTCAGATTAATGTGTGATAGGAAACAAAACCAAGAAAGATATAAATCTAGGTTCTTTTCCAGCAGCGCCATGCTTTTTGCTCTTATGTGAGTTCCTCTTATATTTCATCACCTTAGCCTATGATTATTATCAGTATTATCTTTCAGCGTGAGAGATTGAACCCAGGGCGGAGCTACAGCCCGGCCTTTTCATCACTCTAGTCTTAAAATCCATTATGATATGCTTCATGCTTTAAATGTTTAAATAGCTGAAAGGGTCCTTGCAGAGAACTTGCTCTGAGTAGCTGGCTGGTCTTCCTGCTGTTCTGAGCGCCTGCCCTAGTAACACTTTGCGCACAGTGGTTCTGACATGACTTTTGGTATGGAGTTTTGAAATGACATAAGCAAGGAAGCCTGAATTAGTGTCCGACTAAAAGCCTCGTTAGAAATAATAATCTTTCTGCGGCACTGTTCCCCACGGTCCCCCGGCTCATACGCAAGAGGCTTTGGGTCCTGTAACTCACAGGGAAGGTTAGACAGGAGGGTACACGGCAAATTCTTAGGAGTCTGGGTGGAGAACAGCTATTAAACATATTGCTTCCATGAGAATATGCATTGTATTTTTATGACAATAAAGATTAAAGGTGAGATGGCAAATGACGATGAGCAACACCTTCCTTCCTTCCTGTTATCACCACCAATGTATACCAGAGACAGATACCTGCTCAAAAATACACACGTTGTTTAAAATCTATAGGAGAATCTATTAATTTGTCAACCATGTTACAGTTCTAACAATAGAAATAGAAGCATTTCATTTCCTCGTGGATGCTATGGTAGGAGGAGAGGCTTCTGCTGGAGCTGGGGCTCTATCTTCAAGCGCCGGCTGCCCTCTCTCACTGAAGTTTGGTAGTGTGAACCTCTAATTTCCTTTTGGTGTCTAAGGTCTTAAGTTTGGCTGTTTCATCTGCAACCGAGATTCTTGCCTCATTCTGCTGGATAAAGATAGGTTTACTAACCTCATATTTACTCCTTTACCCAGATTCTCTTTATATTATACAATAGTTTTAAGTTATTGAAATGTCTTGGGATCAAACCTCATCTGAAATATTGTTTTGTAGTACAGCATAATGAAAATTGTCCCGTTTATTCATTTTTAGTGTGACCAACAGGCATGCAGTTTAAGACCTTTTTCAGATTTAAGAGTCAAACGCTAATTACTATGAAAGTTTGCTCTAGTGACAACCTCTCAGGCTTTCTGTCTAAGATGAGTATATACTAACTATTTCCCTGAGTACCCACCAGGGAAGGTTTGTGACTGTTTCATGTTCCTTGGCATCAAGCATAGCAACCAAAAGCTGCTGATTCTGTGTGTGTGTCACCAAGTACATATGATTCTTAATTTTGATCTCAGAAATATTTGGTCAAAAGCATTTCCTTTGTCATATTATGTTATATACAGGATAGTGCCAGGGAAGAGAGCAACTTACTATTAATGACTGATTAACACTCTACTTCATAGCCCTATCTTTCCTCTCACTCTGCCCCTGAAATCTCACCTGTACTCCGTCTTGTCATGCGTCTTACTTTCTCACTCCATTTTCAAAGCAAGAATACACAAAGAGTGGGGACCAGACACACCTGTGTCACACCAAGGGGAGGGTCTTGCATGTGGAATAGTAGTAAAAAGAAGCAAGAAGTTGGTTTACCATTTATTTATTTGTTGTAATGCACAAGTTAAGGACACAGAGTTAGGCAATCTTTGTTTATGTACAATTTTTAATGAATAAATTTAGGAAATGCATGTAATCCTTTTGTGCTTCAGGTTTCTTATCTAGGAAGTGTGAACAATCATATTATCTACCTCACTTATCTTTGTAGGGACATAGTTGCAAAATAGGGCATGACAGCTAAAGAGTACGCTTCCAATAAATGTTAGCTATTGATTTGTTTGTTGATTTGTTTAACAACAATGCATTACTTGCCTGTTTCCAATGAGTTACTTTCTATTCACTGTATGCAGAGGGGCACAAAAGTACATATAACATAGTATTTTTGGGGTGGTTTGTTGTTGGGGTAGGAGTAGGGCTGCAGATCCCACCTGCAGTAAGTCTAATAGCAAATGGTGCCATTTAGAGCTACACCATAATGTTTTATGAAGTACCATGAGAGTTTAGAGATGAAGAGGCCTAATTAAGCTGAGTCATCACAGAAGAGATGACACTTGGACCAATTTTGAAGGATAAAGGTGTTCTAGGTAGACAAGGTAAGAATATCAGGCAGAGAAACTGAAGGTGTCCAGACTGACAGTGGGAGGAGAGAGTCTGTGTTATCATACCCAGAGCCCAAAGGTGTGGCCAGGAAATCATATGAAAGAGAAGGTAGGATGATTTGCAGCATGAATCATGATATGGAGGGCTAGGCCTTTTGGAGAGCCCTTGGTTTAAGAGGAGGAACCTGTGAAAAGTAAGAAAGATGACTACTTGATTTTTGCCCATGAGAAGCAGAGTTAGGTGAGTTCAGTATAAAGCCAGTGAACCCTTCCAGAGTGCTATTAAAATCGATCGGGGAAGAAGTTATCAGGCAACCTGATCTAACTTTATTAATAATTGGAATAGAGTACAAGGAACAGATGTGAGTGAAATTGAAGACATAAAATGGGAAAACTTGAAGAATGATGGGAAGTGGGGCATAAAGAAGCATTCAAAATAAGCCCAGTGTTACTGCTTCGGCAGCTGAGTAGGTGGTAATGTCATCAACTGAAACAGGAAGAACAGGAGACAGAAATCGCTCAAAGAGAAAGTGGAACTCAGGTATTATGTGCTGTGGTTTCTCCTCATGTCTCCCCAGAATAGACTGGCGCTTTGTTTGGGAGTGAGGTGATATACACAGGATGCTGAGTCTAAGACATGGGGAGTAAGTGTGGCAGGTCCGGAAAGTCATGAGCTCTGTTAGCTCTTTGAAGGTAAATAAAATCTTTATTTCATCCAGTGTAGAAAACAATAACCATCAATTTTCAAATTATTGCAATTATACATGTTCACTGTAAAAGAGCAAAAGCCAAATACAAATCAAAGGAAAGGAAGGCCAACCCGCCACCTGCAGATAACCATGCCGGTCAGTGATAGCTGTCCTTCCGCACTGCTGGGGATGAATTCTCCACTCCTGCATGGCTACTGCTGATTATCTTTATTTATAGATGTATTATCTACACCCCAGCATATAGGTCAGTGTAGATCTTTGTTATTTTTTTAATGGATGACTGAACTCCTACAGCATAAATTTAGGAAAATTCCTAGAACTGCTGTTGGCTGAGACATTTACAAATTAGGAATCAAAGGATTCATGTTGGATAATTAGTAAGATAAGGTTAGTTAGCCCATGTGATTTATAGTTGCTAATTGAGAAGATATATGTATTAGTTTCCTGTTCATGCTGTAACAAATTAACCAAAACCTTAGGACCTTAAAACAGCACAAATTTATTCTCTTAGAGTTCTGGAGGTCACAAGTTCAAAATGTGTCTTAAGGAACTAAATCCAAGTTCATTCTGGAGGCTGCAGGGAAGAATCCTCTTCTTGCTTTTTGAAGCCTGTGGAGATGTTGGGAGTCTCTGGTTAATTGCATCATTTCAGTTTCTGATTTACTCAGCACATCACATTCTCCCTTTGTGACCCTATTGCCTACTTATACAGGTTCTTATAGTTACATTTAAGGCTTATATGAATAGTCCAGGAGACTCTCTCCTCCTCCTGGTCCTTACCTAATCGCACCTGCAAAGATTTATTCATTTATTTATTTACTATGTAAGACAACACATTCAGATATTTTGGTTGTTTGAATGTCGAGTTTTTTGAGGGGCTACTACATGACAAATGTTCCAAAAGTAAATATTAAATTTCAAGTAAGACATAATTCTTCATACATCATTTTTTATACACACTGAGGAAATCTTTATTGAAAGGTTATTGTGTGCTAGGCCCCATTCTCGGTTCAGGATATATTCATGAACAAAGAAAAGAACTCTGAGCTCCACCAGGGAGTGGAGCTCACACTCTAGATTGGATGGGATGGGCAATATATTTGCATAAATCCAAACATACCTATTGGCAAAAAGACACACACATTTCAACACTACAGTTATTAATACTAGAAAAGTCTATTGGTGGGTATGCAGTTTTTTGTACTTACTATCTGCATGAGGTATCCAGACCTACATATCACTCGACAGGGAATAAAACCATTGGAACTCTATTGGCAATTTAAGAGATTTTAAAGGATCACTTTTAGCATGTTTAATTTTGCAGTAAAACATAATTGAAACTGGAGGCACCAATAAAAATTAGGACCAATACCACCCTGTCTCTTTGAAATAGATGACAGTGAGTAAGATCTGCTGCACTCTTCTGTGTCCTCTGGGACGTCATAGAGGTTAAGAGATAACATGGGCCTCAGAAGACATTAAAACACAGCATTGCTAGGAGCGAGGTGAGACTGAAGTTAGAAATATTTGAAATGGTAGAAAGATTCACAAGATAATATACAGTACCATGATCTACTAAATGTTGTAATACAGATTGAGTGTGAGGAAGACTGTAAAATAGATCTGATTTTTTTAAGAAATCCAGCTTGTCTTTTGAGAATGAGAACTCATATTAAAACCTCTAATTTTTCATTTCATTCTAATGGAAGTGGAATGTATGGTGAGATGTACTGGATAAGATTTCCTCTGGGTTTCATTTCTTTTAGTGTCCTGTGGCCGGGCCCATCGCCTCTTATGTACCTATAAGAAACAAGAATGGCTTCTTGATTTTCTAATGAAGTTCTGCTCAGCAAATGTGAATGCTTTGCCTTTGGCTTTTGCTATCACAATGTCTTTGCTGGGCTGCGCTTCGCATTGAGGTTTGGAGAGACATTAGCTTTTACTTCACTTCCTTTCTACTCAGCTAAAAACAATGAAGCCTCCTTCTCAGTGATCTTCCTTTGGAATTTCTGTTGTTTGCCAGTCCACATTGCCTTTCACGTTGCTCTCCAGCAATCATGCATTTACTGGCACACCTTTGTATGGCAGACCGACAGCTGGTTTATTCCTGGCGAGGGGACTGACCACATCATGCGCTAGCCGTGATCTGTGAATCCTTCATTTAAAGTCTCTTCATCCAGCTGCTGAAATCTCATTTCCTCCCAGTTGGTGATCTTTTCTTCCCAGCCCTTAGGAAGAGAGAGCATTGCCATATGGCTTAGCTAGCAAAATGACTGGAGTCATGGTATCTACAAGTATCCTACCTCCTTCATATCTACATAGGTTTGCTACTATTCCTCCTGTGAGTACATTTCCTTCTTGTCCTATTATAATAGTAAAATTTATTTGACTAATGGAACCTACAATTTTATAGCTTCCTGCAGATGTGTATAGAATTATGACCTAGGTTTCACCCACGAGAGGTAAGCAAATGTGATTTAAATAATCCTGCTTGACCTAGACTTCCTGTCATTCTCCCCTTCCCTGATCTGGGACAGTGGTAACAATGTCATGCTGGCTTTGCAAAAGAGGACAGTATTCCAAGTGATGGTGGACACACCAGATGGTGAAATTTAAGTAACTGAAAACACTTATGGAATAGAACTGCCTTTGGTATTGTGTGTGAGAAAATTGCTTCTTCTTTGAGCAATTGTATTTGTGTGTTCCTGTTGTAACACAGACCTCAGTGAAATGGAGAGGTAAAACTCTGATGAGACAGTCTCTAGGACCAGTATTCTAGTATTGCCATGTCAGACCTCTTTCCTTAGTGAAACCATCTGAATTCTGACCCATTCCTACTTTTTAAAATTCTCTTACATATTCTTCAGACTTCCTTTGAGATGCCTGGTTCCCCATACTTACCATTTATGATTTTGTTCCCTGCTGGTTGACACCTAACTTTTTAGAGATGTTTCCAAGGGCTTTCATTTTATATGATACATGTACAAGATCCAGTCTTTATAAAAAAGGAACATACCAAATGCATGTGTAATAATATGAATAAAATGTTATAATCTTTGTAATTGGTCTATTAATTCTTTCATAGTGAGATAAGCTTTGCTGAGAAAATGATTGGAAAAGCAAGGATGAGAAATGATTCATGTTCTGGTGTGTCTGCTGTGCTTTGCCCCTGTGGCATCCACAACTGACTGACCTGTCTGTCCATAAGCCACTGAAGATCACAGAGCAAATCCAACAGAATGCAAGGCATGGATACTTATACTTGCTCATTTAGATGTGAGCTAATATCAGCTGAAATTACGGAGTTTGGATCATCATATCCCTATTTTACTTAACTTATTTCCTACCCATCATTTCTAACAGGCTTGCAATGAGTTCTGCAGTGCTCGCTATCCTTCATGGAGCCCTGTCTGCTCAAGAAGAGAAACATCTATTGTGCATTTTCTACTTTCTCTGCTTTTCTTTCCTTGCTTATTTCAACTATAGCATCCCACACGCAGTGTTTGCTGAGGTCCTAGAGGAACAGACTGGAGTGGGTGGTTGGCTATCAAGCTGTGAGGCGTGGAGAGGTCTGAGGCAACCTGGTGATGTCCTGTGTAGAGGGGCAGCTGATAACTCAGTTCTGGTTCACTGCTACTGGAGGTGAAAGTCAGCTAATACAGCTGGATTTTCTGATTTCCAACAGAACTCAGAAATTTGGAATTGTACATAATATTTACTATTTGTGTTATACTGTGCATGGAAAGATGCATCTCCAGGGCCGGAGTCAGCCCACAGGTCATCTTTGTTTTAATGCTTTCTTTTTTAAACTCACAAAACCTTAATACATATTTAAAATTCACAGAGAGCAGGGAGGAGCTTTCTCTAAATTTAGGACTCTGGGGAGACTAAGTATCTATCTGTGTGTTCATAGTGCCAAGAAACACATCCTGCTGCCGACTCTTCTGAGCGCTAAAAGTGTTATCACAGGTTCACTTAGCTCCCAGACCCAGCGACGAACAGGAGCATAGGAAAGAGACCAACGACCACAGATCCCCGCATCCCTCCACACCAGTCATCCTCTTTCCACAGCCCCAGGATGTTGTGCAGTTAACCTGAACGTTGTCTTTCTATTTCTTTCTTTCTTTTTCCCCCTCTTCTACAGGCTTTGTTTTCCTGTTACTTCCCTCTATCCCAAGTAGGAGAAAGTGTGTCCTCACATACGGTAGATACAAACTGTAACTTGTACTCTGTTGGAGCGGTGGATTCATTTGGAAGGACAAGCGCATGCTACTGTGAGAATAGCTCAGTAGTTAGAGCTTGTGTTTAACCTCTGTAAGGCCCTGAGTTTAATCCCCAGCACTAAAGTAAACAGAGAAAAAAAAACAATTTAAAGAATGGAAACACTTAACTTATCCAGATCTCATGCTGGATTTGGGGTTTTGAAGATATTTTCCTGAATTTCAAAGGATGCAGCCATCCTTCTTTGGTGTCTCTCTTCTTCCTCAGGTGAAGAAGGAACACGACTAACTGTAAGGCTGCGGTGGGGAGCTGGGTTAGAGGTGTAGGAAAAATATTCAATGGAAAGGACCAGAAGGACTTAAGGCTGAGGAACTCCCTGACACAGAGGGGAAACAAGACTTTTGTATATGTGAGTAAATAAATCGGTGTATTGTCAAGTAAAAAGTACATCGGATCTGGTTCACTCCTTTGTTACATTACTGTACGTACCTTAGAAGATGTAAGTCAATCTTAGTTTTTCTAAAGATGCTAAATTTGAAAATTGTATGTTCTACTGAAATTTTGTATCTACCTAGTCACACAGTCATTCCCATTTCCGTCACAAAGTTAGGGAAATAATGTCTTAGCTCCAGATGCACACAGGAAGCCAACCTTAATTTTTTGAGTCCAGCTTCATGGATTGTATCATTTCTAGATCTCTGTATAATGTAACTAAGATATTTGAACTGCATTAAAATCATTTCACATGTGTCACCAATGGCAGACTAACTTCATTAGGGAGAGCTCTGGTCAAGGCAGTAGAATAGACTTGTGTTTTTAAATTATTCAAGCAAACAGGTAATACGCCAGGCACAGACTGAGCTGGACCCATGTATTATTTGCCGTATCCTCTCCGTTTCACTGCACACAGACAGATGATTGCTTCATCTTAAATGACTTTGTACAAAGCATTAATCTTATGCTAACAATTGTCATAGGAAAAAATGCAAGTATCCATGAAATGGGATTTTGCTATATTAATTGTAAGCTTTCTCTTAGATGTTCCGGCTTCAGAGTGAATATTCATTTATCACCCATGGAAAGAGGGATGCATACCAGAATACTGACCTTTGGGTATTTCCAGGTGAACTTTCTACCATTATTATTTAATACCCCATGGAAGGTTCTGGTTGTCATGAAATAGGCAAGAAAGGTACATGACTTTCAGTGCTAAGCACTACTCCCTTGTCTCCTGCTTTTCATGTTTTTCCACTTTTAAGGCTCTGTTGACAAGCTCTTCAGATGTTTCCACTAATGACAAGAAAGATACAGGAATGAGGCTCTTTTGTTATTTATGCTGTGTTTACACAGTGACATGGGCTTTGGATGCGGATTGGGTCACTTATGAAGAGATAGTTCATGTTCTGGAAGAGGAAGGACATGACTAAGGTGGGGTTAGAATTGTAATAAGATGTATTTAGGTGTTGTAAGTTTTCTGACCATAAGGGTTATGGAGGAACAGAATATATTGCTGAGGAAGGCTTTGGAACATACTTTGGGGGCTATGTTTATAGATATCATAATGGTAGGCAAGAAACAGGAAATTCATCAGGAGGGTTAGCAGCATGCTGCAGCCCCAGCTGTAGTTGTTTTACTTCCAGTAACACCATCAACATTTTCAGACTGATTTTTTTTTTACTGGACTTTGTTAGAAAATGTCAATGGGATCAGTTCTCATTCTTTTATCTTCTTCCTCCTTTGCTTCTATTTCTTCTTCTTCTTCTTTCCTCTGGCTCTCTCTGTTTTTCTGTCTGTGTGTCTGTTTTAGTGAGGATTAAAGCCAGGGATGCCACACTGAACTGTATATCCAGTCCTTTTTATTTTTTACCTTTAGATAAGATCTCACAAAGTCTCTCAGTTGCCCAGGTTGAGCCTGAACTTGGAATCCTCCTGCCTCAGTGTTCCCAGGTGCTGGGATTGCAGGTAGGAACCGTGACTTCCAGCTTCACCCTTTCATTCAACGAAGGCTACTCAAAGACAGTCCCTACAAATGCACTCAGTAAGATGATCCATGCCTTTTCCTGTTGGCTGGTATCTGATACAGAGAGTTTTAGCTAGGGTAAATAAAAGGTTTAAATCCTTGTCCCTGCCTTAAGATACATGCCAAGGAAGTTGTAGTCAAACCAAGCAATGTGGACATTAATACATTAGCCATCCAGATATTTCCAACCCTTACATGTATTATACCATAAAACTAGTATACATATTTACTTTGTTATTATTTTTTTTCATATGAAGCCCAATGCCCCTACAATATCCTAGATTTAAAGCATACATGTAATTGCAAGGGCTGTTTTGGTTTCTTCTGCCTGGAAAATACTGTGATCTCAAATTTACCTTTAGAACCCAGCTTAGACGTTGTCACTTCTAAGAAGCTCCCTGGATCTCTTGCTCCTTTCCTCTGATATCATACTTAGATTTCTGCAATAAAGCTTACATATGTAGTTACTGAATACACACATATAGTCTAAAGTGAATGGTCCTTGAATGGATTTGTGGCCATTCTTTCTTTCATAAACTGGAAGTTTATTTTATTTATAAGTTTAGATACATACCCAGCAGCTGGCTTCACCTTCAACATACAGCAGAGACAGGAGACAGGTAGTGAATGAATGTTTGCTCTTGAGAGAAAAAGCTTATATTTGAAGCATGTCCAGATCCACTGCAAGGCCCTTGATGTCATCTCTTTTATGTCAGGATGTGCTTGTGCTCTTTTTTGGAAGCACCCTGAATTATTCAAAGTGCATGCTGCTTGGATTAAGAAAGTAAGACAGAGGCAATCAGTGACCATTAAATTCTCACTGTGCTTCACCCATCTCGTCCGTATTCTCATGCACCCCGTACACTATCCATTTCCTGTTCACACACTCCAGATCTGCTGGTAGGAGCTTCAGGTTGTTTTTCCTTCTTATAACGCTAGGAAAGTAGCTTTGGTCCTTTACTTCTGTCCTCACTTTTTGTTCCTCTGCAGCAAAGCAGAAGCCCTCACATTCACTCGCTGCTGCTAAACGGGGCCTTTTCACCTTCCCTAATGTCTCACAGGTAAGTCAGAAAAAAACAGAAGAAGCCATAGTTGAAGAGAGCTTGGGGTCTCTCTTCAGTGCTAAATGAGGATTCAGAAAATTGGCACCTTATCTGTAAATTATACTTGCTGGTCAAGCTGAGGAATTACGCTGGAATCTTTAATGGCATAGAACTGAGATTTCTCTGTATACAGAGCTCCTGTTTTGACCTTTCTTTTCACATTTTGTTGAGTTATTCACTCCTCCTCTCAGCTTCTTTATTTGAAATATTCAGATCCACCTTTTTTCAGAGGATGGATTGCTTGTTTTCTTCCCAGCATTTTCTCATGCCACTGAACTGCATCATGTGTTAATAAGCTTTTTACTGTGTTAAATTGCTTTGTTTCTATAGCTGATTTGAAAGCAAAAAGGCCCTAGAGGGTGAAGGGGGAAAAAAAAAGAAACATTCTAAAGTAATTAGAATGATTACAGCAGTCAAAAACATTGCTTTCCTAAAACTGCAGGTTTTTCTCAGGAGGTTTTTTTTTTTTACTTACCATAGCCCACAGGGCTCCAGGACCCGCGCTTGCAAAGCAAATGACAGCTAGCAGTTTTTCATTACAGGGTTGAATGAGAGCCACACGCTGGAAGTTTCAAAAGGCATTATTGTGACCAGCCACAGGTTTATCTTATGCATCCTTTGTTTGGTTCCAGTTATGTCATCTTCCTTCATGACCATCTGAGCCTGGGGATTAGTGGTCATTCTAATGGGTTTGACTCACTTAGTCGAAAAACAAAATTATGGTACATATGTAAACCATATTCAGGAAAAATAGGATCTCTTTGATCAGGAAAACCAAATGAGTAAGTGTGGCAGCTATGAATTGATAGTCATGAAAAGATGATTTCTGCCAGTGAAATACTAGATGTTGTGTGGTGAAATAAATAGCACTTATTTTTCAGGGGAAAGCTGAGTTTGATTTTCAAGAGGAGCAGAGGCCATTAAAGCGGGAGAGGGTTTCTGAGGGGAGTTCATTCCTTTCACACCTTCTCTAGTACCTCATGCTGTCTTGTGCATATCAGGAAACACATGAGACTCATTTTTGAATGTTTTCAATTTTTCCTTGCAAAATGGGCTGCCCATCATTTCCTTGTAAAGTAAAGACAAATTCCAGACCCTCTTGTGGGATCCTTGTAAGTGTGAAATGCAGATATGAAGGCTAAAGAGGAGGTGAGAAAGGAGATGGGTCAGTTCATTCATGAAATCCTTTCTCTATTGTCTCCAAACATCCATTGGCAAAGGTGACACTAAGTGCATTCCTGCCAAAATATGCTAATATCTCACAATAAGCTTCTCAAAGTAAGTACATTTTTCAAGCCACTTTGAAATAAAATTCCCTTTGGAGTGTAAGTCCTCCCAATATGTCACCTACTTTGCTACCATTTTAATGAAAACATATAGAACATATGCTGATGAGTTTTACAAACATTCAGTAATTCTGATGTCTTGCTCTATAGCTCACTGGTGGAGTGCTAACCTAGAACGCCCACGGTCCTGGGTTCAATCCTCATAATAACAGTAGTGGTTGTGATTCTACACACATCATTGTTTACAGTTATAATAAATAAGTATAAAGAATATTAATGCTACTAAATTAATAGTCTTTTGTGGTAGCTGTGGTCAATTTTTAGTTTATTCTTTCAGCATCTGGTTTTCTGTTTCCTTAAGTGATGGTCACATTGTTCTTCCAGGTTTTAGAAAAGGGAGGTGGACAAACCATGGTATGATGACAGGTAAAGAAAGAGATCCTGTAACTGTAGGATTAACCCCCTTCAGAGAATAAAGCACATACATTTTGTGATGGCTGTTTTGGCTGTTGAGAAGCTCCTTCCCTTCTAGACTCTCTGTGGGGCAGTGCGACATTCAGATAAGTGAGGCGTTACAGTTTTGCATTTTGGTCAACAGGAATAATATCTGCAGGTGTGAATAAACAATCAGCAACTCATGAATCATGATTTCCTTCTCAGTTCATTGTAAGATAATAATATATGAGCTTAAAGCTATCTGCCGTGATTATAGCTGTCACTAAAGGGAAATGTTGATTGAGGCTATAACCTTTCAATAAAATAAAGGTGCACACATTCAGAGAAATATTTCCATTTACTTGTAAGTGCTATTGGCTCCAGTGAAGACAGAATTACTGTCTACTGTCCACAAATCATTGATAGCAGAAGTGGTATAAGGATCAGACACATGTATTTGTTATTTTTCCATATTTAGTTTTAAGTGGTTTTCAGTAATATGAAGGTGATCACACTGTAGAGACTTGTTTTTGTTTTCCTCACATCCATTTCCACTTCTTATTAATGCAGCTCTGTGTTCTTATTTAGAAAGTTACTCCTCCCTTACTGGCAGTAAGTGGCATAGACCTAACAGCGTATTTTCCCCCATTTATTCTCTATTTTCCCAACTGATTATGCCACTTTGTCATTACAGAACCATGTTGTTTCTGCTTCCCATTCTCACAACAGAAAATGTGTCCACCACGGATTCCTAAGTTCATGTATATTTGTCCAGGCACCCAGAGAGAATGAATCAGCTCTTAACTCCAATTCCAAGTTTGCAGGAATGTGTATGTTCCACTTTTAAAGCAATCAGCTGTTCCATTAGTAATGCCTGTATTGCAGAGGAATATTGCTCTTACACTGTTATGAAGACATGTGTGTTTGCCAGAGAAGAGGTTACCAAGAAGGAAACTGTTTCCCCAGAAGTTAGCATGTGTTGTTCACTCTGTGGGTCTAATGGGGCCTAATACTAACTTCAGTTAATGCCTCAAGGTTGCTTTAAAATAAAAAGTTTCACAAGCCATTTACTTGTCATTAAAAAATGTGCTCTTTTGATTTTGCTGACTTTAAAAGGATTAATCTGGGAAGACATAATGAAAAGGAAAGGTTTCACTTAATACATTTTTGGACAAAAGATAACTGGTTAATCTTGAAGTGACTGTTGTACAGTGGTTATGCACATGCTTCAAAATCCTAAAGAAGAGAAGGTTTGTACTTACAGTACAGCAGAGGTATAAAGTCTAGGCTTTGCTCTTCATGCTTTAAAACAAATGTTTGCTTTTCTAAAACAGTAAAGCAATTGCCGTAATAGTTGAAAGCACGAATTTCCATTGGGTTTTCACTAATTTTTTTGATTTTGAATTGTGTGCACTACCACTGTTACATCAGCTTGTTACAGTGTTGAATAATTACCAGTTATATTTGCTGTTTATAATCTATTTGTAGATTAGGATTAAAGGAGATTTAATCCATTTTTAAAGCTGAATTTCTCTAAACAGGAATACCCATTTGCATATGAATTTTCATAACTTTTATCATTAGCAGTTGAGGGCACATGTCCATATAGCAATGTAAAACTATACTAATGAAAATTTGGTAAATTCCAATAGGCTTTTAATATTCACATAATTTTGTGTTGTACAATTGTTACAGTTACATCTCTAGTTTTGGATAATATTCAGTGGTTAATAATAAAGTGACAAAAGCTCAAGGAAAAAAGTACAGATGATGTAAAGTGAGGCTGAGCCATCTATTAATTATTACTTGGGGTTTTAAATGTTGTTATTATAAGGTTTTTATGTTGGTTTTTTTTTTGGTAGTGGGAATTGAACTCATGACCTGGAGCTTGCTAGGCAGGTACTGTGCCGCTGAGCTATATCCCTGGCAAGGTTTTATGTAATCTTACTGCCACTGAGAGATAGTATCTCTGGAAATTTATACAGACAGAACATGATCAAGTGGATATGTCCACCAGATTGGCAGGAAAACTTGGATAAGAGCAAGGCAAATAATCTTTAATCTCTTTTCTGCTACATGTAGGGCTGAATAACTATTGACTTTTCCTCCCAGCTGATTGGAAAAGGCCCTCAGTGGTGAAGTGAGTGTATGTCTGGGGTGGGAGCGTCACATACTCTGAACTCAGTTCCATCACTGAAGTACCCCAGCTGTACAATAACCAATTGCTGGGAAACACAAATGCCTTCGTGAAGTTAGTGACAAGAAGAACCTGTACGCCTTCCTTCCTTTCTCCCACTCCTCCGTGCCTTGTCTTGCCTTGCCTTGCATTTGCCTTGCCTTTTCCTTTCTTTTCTGTGATAGGGTTTCATATTGCCCGGGTTGGTTTCAGACTTGGCTTAAGGGTCCTCTGGCCTCAGCCTCACCACAGCTGGGACTACGGGCATATGCTACCACATCTAGCTCCATAGGATTTTTTCTTTTTCTTTCTTCATCTTAAAGATACTGGTGATGGGTTACTCAAGACTGGTGCAATTCCTAATCTTAGGTAGCTATTGATAACTGTGGCTAATACCGTGATCCCTCACCTATCGCGGGAGTTACGTTCCACAGACCCCCACGATAGGTGAAAATTCGCGAAGTAGCAGGATTATATTTATTTTATTATTTATATACATTTTAGGACTTTATAAACACTTATTACACGTCTATAAACATTTTTCACTCTCTTATTAACCTTTCACACACTCTTATAAACGCTTCATATGCTCTTAAACACTTCCTACACTCTTAAACCTACATAATTTAACAACATGTAAAATTCTACATGGGTATTCACCAGTGAAGTAAATTACAACTTGCATGATGAAGATCATGAATTATGTAGCTGTGCAGTACTGATGGCCATGAAGGCGATGATGATGAGATGAATGTGCTGCGCAGCCAACAAGAGCACAGGTTTCCCGATTTATCAATAGCCCTGGCTTTATCATAAAGCCTACAGCATTCCCACACATCATCAGAGTTACTCGATCTTTTTGGGCCTTAAAACCAGGGGCTTTGGCTTCGTCCTTCATAATAAAAGTGAGAGACATCATCTGTTTCCAAAATAAGCCCATCTTACCCATGTTAAAACTTGTTCAGGCTTATAGCCGCCTTCCTCAATCATGGATTTGAACATGTCATTCACATACTTCTCGGCTCCAGCTTTACCCGCAGTGGCATCTTCTCCATGCAGAAAAACACTCTTAAGTCCAAAGTGTCTCTGAAATGTGTCAAACCAGCCACTGCTGGCACTGAATGGGGTTGGTCTGGTGGGAGAAGCACTCAACGGTCCTGCTTCTGTGTCACTGTCCTCCTCTTCATCCTCATCACCGCCATGATTGTTCATGCTTTCTGCACAATGATCATAACGTTTCTTGGCCTTCCTTCAGATGGTGCTGGTATCCAGCAAGACGTTCTACTTCCTGCACTCATTTATCCACAGGGCCAATGCAGACTCCATCCTCATAATGCCTTATTGCGGGAATGACCTTCCTCTTTGCAGTTTTGTTAAAAGTCATTGTTTCTATAGACCTAATATTCTTCTCATCTTTCTTAATGTAGCAAAGAGTAGATTCGTTGATCCTGTAATGGCAGCCTACAGCTGCAAAGCTTTTGCCTTCCATTAACCTTCCTTTTTGCCTTTCCTTTTATCTTGTGTTGAGAAGTTCCATCTTTTCTTTGATAGCAAGTGTCTTCCTCTGGCACTTGAGTTCACTGTCAGGAGCCTTAGAAGGAGCAGAACGTTTGCGTGGCATTGCAGGGCTTGAAATTAATTCAGACTTTTACAGAAATTTCATTGAAACACAGCACCACAGAGCAACACTAGGCACGGTGATCAGACGTTGATATGAAGTGGATAAGGAGAAATGCTGAAATATGAGCACAGTGCGGGAGAACAAACAGACCAATGCGCCTGTCACTGAGCCAATCAGTGCCCAGTATACAGAACACAGTGGTGTGGTTGGTTGCCTTCCATTCTATCAGCCAATAGTGTGCTGTGCACAATCTCACGTTGGGAAACTTGAGTAAGCAGTAGGGGCATACTGCGTTTCCATTATGTTACAGTATGGTATTCATCTGCTGATGAAATACATACTGTATTTTATTTTGATTTAATATTCTTTTAATATGCTTGAATTAACATTTTTATATTGTTTTACATTTTTAGGCAAAAATAATTAAAATCATAAACAAATTCCCACAATATAGCGAAAACTTCATGATATAGAATTAGAGATATATTTTTTAAAAACCTGCCAAACAGCGAAGACACAGTAAGTTAACTGTGATATAGCCAGGGACAACTGTACTGTGTGTACTACTATGGTCACAGTTGTTCTCTCTGTCTCTCTGTCTCTCTGTCTTTATAAGTGCTCAACACATTTATTTACTAAATTAATATGCCTGTCTAAAATGACAGGGAACATATCTTCATCTTTTTATATTTTCTGGAATTCTTAGCTTAATGAGGTTTTTCTAAGAATATTCAATGTGTACAGTGAACAAAAGAAGGAAATAAAAATGAGTACACTCTAAAGTGCTTTTCAGGCTTTATTCGGGGGAAAAATTAGCCATTCCTCAAAGAATTGGCAATAATCCTAAAATACCAGAGCACATCAGTTCGAATGAGTTACTGTACATGAGAGAGTCTTTGCTAGGCTGTAAAAGGGTATTATTCTTATTACAAAGACAACTGCGGGATCACCTGAATAAAAATCTGACATCTGTAGAGTGCATTAACCAACTGCAAAGAGCTTCATATATAATTTTCTATTGGTTTTCAATAACCTCATGAGGGTGCTGTTTTTGTTACTTCCATTTTACAGATGAAGGAACAGTTTCATTGAGAGAAGATAATTGCTTTGAGGTCATGTTACTTGATGATGAAGTTCAGGTTGAAAATACAGGTTTTCTGAATCTGAATCTGAATTCCTTCATCCACACTGGAATAAATATCTATGGTGAGAATCCTCCAGTGTAGGGAGTAATGGAGCTTTGTATTTACTTGACGTGTTAAGAAGAATCCAGCATTTTATTTTGGGAGAAGGAAATCAAGAAATCAAAGACCTTGGAGTTGTGCCTAAGCCCTCACATAGGCATGAAGGGCTGTAGTGAGAGCTGTGGGATTAAAGGTCTCACGAGTGTGACAATTTCTGTCACTTACAAGAATGATTTTGTATGTGTAGTTTTCAAAGAGGATTTCTCTACTACGTGAAACATGACCCAGCAAGAGTTTTGCCACCAATTCTGTCAGCCTATATGGGGTAGATACTATAAATTAGGGATGTATTAGAATCTTCCCCCTTCTTCCTTTTATCTGATCAGCAGTTCTGATGTTAGCAATGTTAGGAATTGTTTAAGGACACACACTAATGAGCAACTTAGCTAACATTTTGGGCCACTCCATTAATTTTCTCATTTTTAAGGTGAAATAATATATAGAACACATTATTTATTAATCAGAAAAGGCAGATTTAAATTTTAAAATAAGCTTTTAAAATAAACTTTTGCATTATTGCTTTCCTTTCATCACCAATCTTTATCTTTTCCTTTACTAATTTACTCTAATATTTTCATGGCTTAACCCCTATTGAAGTAGGAGGGGGCTTTTTAAAAACTTAGTACCATGGAATATCTACCATTTGGTATAGAATCTGACTTCCATTTTTAACCATAGATGGGTAATTTAAGTGGTGCTGGCCGTCTGTGTAAGGGACAGGTGCCACTGTATTTTCAGCCTTTGTGACTTGTTATAGACTGGATCTATTTTAGGCAATATGATGTAGTCCTGTTATTCTTTGTATTTTTGTCTCAGCTATGCTGAAATATAGCAACATGAGGGAAAAACTTATTTATCAAATGAATAAGTTTTGAAAACCTACAATGTTTGGGACATACTGTTTAAGAGACAGACAATATATCAGTAGACAAAGACTTTATTCTCACTGAAACTTTCATTCTGGTGGATAAAGTAGATAAAAACACATGACCATATATGTGTGTGCATATAGGGGGTAGTAACTTCTACAGAAAAAAATAAATGTTGGTGAGTGTGGGTTACAAGAATTTTCTATTAAAGGTAGCCATGTAAAACTTGTCTGAAAGCTACAGAAAGTTAGCATCTGAGGGTAGCATGCTGTACCTTTCTTCTTTCTTTCAGGTAATTTCCTTCTGAGGTTACCTGTTATAGCAGAAGAAATAAGTCCCAAGGCATCTGAATACCTACTTTGTGAACAAGGCATAAGAAATAAGTGACTGTTAAAGGTAGAAATCGTCATGGAAAGAACCACAAGAAGCACAAGAACTAAAGAGACGTGTGGTGTTTAGGCATGCTGCTAAAAATTCTCTTCATTATAACATTGTCCATGGAGAATGAAGGATTTAGGTTCAGAAATGATTTGATCCTTTCCTTGTTTAGAAAAATTAGTTCCTCTTTCTTCTAAAGGTCTTGGCTATTGCTAGAGCAGTGACCTAATTAAAATTATATGCTAGCATACATACTAACTCAGAAAGTCCACAGTCTCTGGCACCTCTTGGGGGTATTCGTTACCCAATCTCATAGAGTATTTTGAAAAATTCTTTTGTGATGACTAATGGGTCTTGATCACTTATCTCTGAAGCAAGTGGCTACACACATTGAATATTTTGTGTAGCTTTTTATGTGAATTTGCATAGATCTTGAGCCAATGTGATTATGTAGAAGCTTTTCCTGTGCATGACATGTCTGTCTACCAAGCCTGGTGGACGGACTTCCTTGAGTCCACACCAACTTAACAGTGAGAACAAGGAGAAATATACACTGGGGGCACCTTGTGACAGGAAGTGGAAATAGTAATGCCTCCAAGGAAAGGCTAAGGTTGGAGCTGGAATCACGGAGACAGGGAGAAAGTTGAGTGGTTGTCTTCCATATCTGTTAGAAGTGTGTGTGCTTGGGGGTTGGGGGTAGAGATCATTTTCACAGTGGCAGAAAATTCAATCTTTAAACTGGGATGTTCAGAAGAACTCGGACAGACTACAGGAAGTGCTCTTTTCAAACCAGATGGGGTTGATCAGTGGCATCCCAGGCACAATGAGCAGTGGAAACTTGGCAGGAACAAGCCTGGATGTAGAGAGAGAAGCACGTGGTGTGAAGAGAATGTAGGAAGTACAACATGGCTGTGAGTGAGGTGAGCGATGCACATGCTTTGAGCGGGTCAAAAAGTGGGTAGAAGATTGAGGCACTAGTGGAGGGGAAGGGTTAGGTACGCATGAATCCTTGTAAGCCGTGACTACACTGAAAGATGTGGATGCAAGAGACTTACAGAGTTTTGTTAAACTAGAGTTTTGGTAAAGAGAAAAAGCTTTCATGCTCTGGGCACTCCATGAATAGGTTCAAGACAGACCTATGTGGAGACCAGGTCAACTAGACTGGCCAGCTAAGAGATTATTATGATAGCCCAGGCAAGAAATGAGGGTGTTTGTGCCTGACATTTTTATTGCTCTCCAGATGGTTCTAGCTTTCTTCTTTCTTGGAGCACAGCATGGTTTTATTTTTCAGCTTGTTTTAAGGGTAGGTGTGCATTTTCACTACTTATGCTGGTTAATGAAACCATAAGAAGTAACTTGTATCTGGAGAGAAACCTTAATAGCAAAATCTGTATGTGATCTGCTGTGCCCCCTAGCTTCTGTCTTAATGTGCATGGGAACACATGTTCCAGCAGAGGTCCCTTCAGCGCAAGCCCCTGAATAACTGTGATTAACAGAGTTCCCCGGATCCACTGTGCTACTGAGATTTCGAGGTTCCTCTGTTACTGTAGAGGAAATTATCTTCACTGCTGTTGTGCTCACATACATGCATACTTATTAATGTTCTAGTAAACTTTAGTTTTATCAATGCAGCTGATATTATGATACTATAACAAATGATTGTATAATTTTCACTATAGCACTTAATGCTTCTGAAATTTCTTGGTGGAATTATAGTTCATCTCTGTAGCACCTGTTTTATACATTGATTCAGAACATGATTATTGTGCCATTAATTAGTGAAGTATATCAAAATTCTGGTCTTTTATAGCAGGATCCTTCCAGGACTTTTGTAGTTGTTTTACTCATTATTACTACATATTATTCCGAGCAGAGGTAGTGTTGAAAGGCAAAGCATTTGGGAAATCCGAATTGCTATATTCTCTAGTTTGTTTTGTAAAGTGGTAGCACATTCATATGATTTTCATTATAAATATTAAGGTGTAATAATTTTTCTATTTCTGTATCGTTCCTACTCAACTAGGTGAAAGGTATCATGGGGGGGCTCAAATATCTGTTCTTAGTTTCAAATATCTGTTTTTAGTGCATGTGTATACACACACACACACACACACACACACACATACACATATACCATATGTATATACATGCACTTGGATATGTAAATGTTTATATATGATGTGTGCATGCACACACAGATCTTTCTACTATACATTTTTCCTTTTTTTGGTCTTTTTGAGACAGGGTCTTGCTATGCAGTTCAAGCTGGCTTTGACCTCACTTTATAGCCTAGGCTGGCCACAAACACACAGTGATCCTCCTGCCTCAGCCTCTCCAGTGCTGGGATTACAGGCATGCACCCCCACACCTGGCTATATCTTTCTATCTATCTGGAAAGCCAAGTTAATTTCTTTTTGCCACCTGCATGTCTATTTCTTAACCACCTACAGGACAGAGTAGGCTGTGTACTTAAAGCACTAACCCATTCCCTTGTAATGTGCATTCTGGAATTGGAAAGGCTTGTATGCTGCAGCAAGAGTGGGAAGAGTTAATTCCTGGCTTTATTTTGTTGGGAGAGGCAGCTTTCATCTCACATTGATTTTCTGCATTCTCCGTGCCGATTTGTGACAGCTTGTTTCGCAGCTCCACATTTGTTTAAAGCTCTCTAACAGACTGATTCTATTTTTTTTTTCATGCTGTTTTTTCTTCCTTTTTATTTATTTTTTTAACTTGGGAGAACGTGGCTCTGCACGTGGCTGGGAACCCAGATAAGGCGCTCTCTCCAGAGACCATGATTGGCAGCTCCCCCTGCAGTGCAGATGTGAAAACCAGGAAAGCTAATTTTCCCATCCACTTTCTAGTTCCTCTTACGATCTGTCATTTTACATTGGTGCTCATTACAGCCATCTTCTTGCCAGATGGAAATCTGCCTACTCACTGCGTGTCTATTTTCTGCCACTCATGGATCATGACAATATCAGACAATATGTCAGTAAATTCCCTTCAATATCTTTTTTTTTTTTTTTGCATTGGGTAGACTGGTGGCATTACGTAAAATGCTTGGTATTGGCAGGTAAATACTTTCATGTCAGACGTGAGCAAAGGAAAGGCAAGGCCAGAAAGTTCATCTTTCTTGAGAAAAGTTTCCTAAGATACAAAAAAAGATGAATAGTATTGGCAACACAAATGAGTCACCCTATAATGGGAGTCGTTCTCTGAGAACTGAACCAGATGTGACTAATGCCTCATGTAAATCACTAAACTATATCTGTGTCCCCAGCTAATGTTAGAAAGTACCTGGGCTTGGTGAGATAATGAGTCATAGCTGATACTAGGCTTGGCTTGAGCCAGGAGTGTGAAAGCGTGAATTAGAACAAGTAGTATCACCAGGGAACCTATTGGAACTACAAGATCTCAGGCCTCAGCTGAGGCCAGAATCTTTGGGGTTGGACCCAACAATCTGCATTTTAAAGAAGGTGCTTAGATTTGGAAACTCACTACAGTTTGAGAACCAGCATAAAACTAAGGTAGAATTTGGGAATCTGTGCAGTCCAGAGAGTGTTATCTACTTGGGTAACAATGATCCTGGCAGTTGTTTCAGGATCATGTATATGAGGAGAAAGTGAAGTTGCTGTATGTTGAGTAAATATTTAATGAACTGCAATAAAAAGGCATGTTTATTTTTGTGTTTCACACTCCCTTTGAAATATAGCTGCTCAACCATGACTTTCTTTGCCTTGTGTACAGAGCTCCTAGAGGCCCTCTCTGGGCATTTGAAATGCAGCCGAAGTCTCAGGGATGCCTTAGGGCAAAAAAGTCTCAATAGGATAGTTAGGTCTTCTTTTCTGACTCAGTTGCACTGGCTGCACGTGGGAGCCTGGAGTAACCATCTTTATTTTTCCTCACTCACACTATCCTCTGTTCAGCACTGTATGCCCCGCTTTTATCTTTTCATTCTGGCAGTTTCCTCTGAGATAATCTCCCTGATTGAGTTCCTTCCTATTCCTAGGTAGTCCTTGTTGGAAAGCAGCTCCTGGCTGGCTCTCTCTTTACAGTGTGGTGGTAATCTGGACCATGGAGAGATCCTCAGGTGTCTTTTTCTAACAGTTGTGGTGACATAGACTGACAGCAACATAGCAGACAAACTCTGGGCTCTGCTGCCGTAGATGTCTGTAAACTTTGGTCAATGGGCCAACTGTGGCTTGCTGGCTGTTTGTGTGAATAAAATTCCATTGGAACACAGCCATGATCATTAGTTTATATGTGTGGTTTGGTTGTTTGACATTAAAGTGGGCAAGAGACTGTATTGATTGCAAAGCCTAAAATATTTACTATTTTGCAAACAGAAAGTTTTGTAACTTTCCTTTGGATATCAGGGAGTGGGGTGTGTTATATTGGGGTACAGTAGAAAAGAAGAGGTGGAAAGAGAAGGAAATAGGAAATTAGACACAAGTCCACTTTGCCTCTTAAACTCCAGGAATTTATGCAGCTTTCTTAGGTACACCTTCTTTGCAGCACCACATGTCTCCCTTACTCTTAAGGAAAGGAAGTTGTCGCATGGCAGTAACTCTATCCAAGAAATTCCTGTGCAATTCCTTGCCTTACTTTCCTGCCCTTGACACCCTTATCTTCTTAATGGAAGTGCAGTGTCCAAGAGTCATAGCTAGTCTTGGCAATCCATTTGGAAATCACACAGCTTTGATCTACTACCTCACTCCGTTCTCTAATATTCATCATGCTAAGTCACTGGCCCAGTCATGATTTATAGTTGTGAAGGTTAATTTTGATTTTAAAGTTGATTGGATTGAGAGACACCGGGGCGATTAACCTGGGAGTGGCTAGGTGTATCTAAAAGGAAATTTCCAGAGATGATAAGCAAAGGTTTCAGGGAACTGAGGGGTGGGGACTTGCCCTGGATGTCAGGGGCACATGGAGCCTAAAGGGGCAGAGGTAGAAAGAGGAGGGAGCCAGCCAGGGCTCACAGGATTGGTTCGGTCTGAGTGGGTGTGTCTTGCACTCAGCACCCATGGATCAGCCTCCATTCAGTGTCTTCAGCCTTTCAATCTGGACTCGCTCCAGAACTCTCCAGAGATTTCCAGACTCGCAGCTTTGAACTGAAGCTGTATCACTGGTCCCTCTTGTTTTGAGGCTTCCAGTTTGGACTGAGCAGCTCTGGGATTCTCTGGCTCACCAGCGTGCAGGCTGCCACTGTGGCACTATTCAGCCTCTGTGCAAACCAACCTAAGAAATTCCTTCTTATAATGACATATAATTTACTAGTTCCGTTCTTAAAGGACAATCCTGACCAATACAGTATCCAGAGGTATTTGTGTTTAGAGGGTTAATAAACCTCAGATAATGTATCTGGTTCTTAATTTGGAGACGTAGGACTACTTTTGTACTAAATTAACACTGAGCTAATTGATTCCTTACTTAGATAATAATTGACAGCATGGACTCAATTTTGAAAACATAAAATCTTTCAAAGACTATGATAGGTGACTTGCCCAAATAATTTACTGTAGTCAATTCCCAAGTCCATATCAGACCCACTGATCACACCTAAACTGTAACATGGCAAATCAAAAAATCCAACCACTGCTCTGCCTCCTTCAAACAGGTTTAAAATAGATCTGCTTCTGATCAATATTGCAATGTATCAGAAAAAATCAGCCCACTTTCCAATCTCTGAGATGTAAACTGACTTGTAACATCTTCGCATCAAGTATTTCATTTAGTATACATGTATTGTTTTTAGCATTGTTGATTTCACTTTAGGGAAGTGTTTGTTGCTTATCATTTGGAAAATGACAGTGGCACAGACTAATATGACAGGAAAAGGCATCTTCTCCCTATGCTAATTGGGAGTACATATCTTAAATTCCCCTTGAGATGATCCCAACATAAAATAAAAGCAAAGTGACTATGTTGGATAGAACATGGTGTGTAAAATCTTGAAATCCCAGCCCTCACTCCAGCAGCTGTGTGAGTCAGCAGGGTTTGATGAACAAGTACTAAGCGAAACAAATGAACTATAACACAGGGGTTTATTTTGTATTTTTAATATTAAAACCCAAGGGACTGTATGGTGAATTTATTATCTTACTAGAAATGGAAATCCTAAAGCAAAATTAACCCAATGATATTTTGCTCAGCTTTTGATTTTCCAGTAGTAATGAGGTATCTTGTTAATACAAAGGTTTTAACATTATTCAGTAATGGTATTCATTACTATTTTTCATATTTACCAGAGGAATGGCATTAATATACTTATCAAGTAGTAAAACGACTGCCTGCATGTGTTATTCTATGTCTTTAACATTTTTATTAAATTCTGCTTTTCCTCAATCCACTTGTGCTTATGTTCAGTCCGCTTTATTTGAGACCAGCAAGGTTATGAGCTTATGTTAATTTATATAGTTCAGGCACAAGGCAGATTGTTGAGAGAAAGTAAAAATTTTCTATACTTCTTTGCTAATTACCCATTAAGTCCTTCTAACATGAGATCTGGAAATATTAGTCATCTTATATCCTCAGGTTGTTTTTAAAATGTATTCACAAGTTTCAAAGCTTTGCTAGATGTGAAAATGCTTCTATTTATGGAAAGGTTTATAATGGTTATACAAATAATCTCCTTAGATAAGTACTCTAGCATATATTACACACATGCACACACATGCAGAGAGACATACAACTATGAACACATTTATATAAATTCACCCCAGAGGGAGACTCTGCTACAGGTTTTTCTGTTTTAATTACACAATGGTAATCTGTTTTTCAGAATATTTTTCATTCTTTAAAATTAGGGAATTTCTGCAATATATAAAGCTGTGTGTTTTGTTGTATTTTAGTAATTCTTTGCCTTAAAACCCTATATTCTACGATGTTTAACATTTTGCTGCAAAGGTAAAATATAAGATTCTCAGTGGATTCTCATGATTCAAAATCTCCAAACTGAATCTCTAAAACCCAGAGCAAAATGACAGCGCATTTGCTAATACAAAGGGGCATAGTGCTGATCTGTATTATCTTGAAGCAAATGTGAACAGAACTCCTACTATGTGTGAAGCATAATTCTTGATGCTAGAGGAATTCTGAAAATTAAAGTAGTACCATAGCTGTGGATATTGAGCCTTAGGAACACACATGACCTAGATTGTATTGTTTTATCTGGGTTAGCTAACATATAAGATAATTCACAGGAAATGATATTTTTCTGCCAAGTTATCTAGGTCATTCCTATCTCCTTCCCTCCCTGAATTATAAGTAGCCCACCATTAAATGAGAGACTTTTCCATTAGGATTTTTTCTGGCAGAATACAGATCAGTACAAAACCATAGTATTACTTCTTTAAAAATGTAGACAGTAATGAGGCTTTTCTGGCTTCTGTAATTTGCTTTCTGTTCATTTCTAAATAGCATTAGTTTTCAATGAGAGAAGTGGTTGCAGTTTATTTTTTTCAGCTGCCATATCAATTACAAGTATATCTTTTGAAGTACAACCTTTTGAATAGATAATGAAAATAGACGAACATTTTCTCACTTTAGAAATCTGATTTAAATGTTAAAATATATTTCATTGACATCCAGTCTAGTCTATGAAATAGTCATTGTAATCAACACTAGCCTGATCGATACATCGGATGAACAAATAGAATTTTATACACAGAAATAAGTTTCTCATGAATATAGCAAAAATTATTGTGCTATTCCTGCATTCCTCTTGCTTTCTCATCCCTGGCCCTTCTTCTGAAGGCAAAGTGGTACTGCAGCTCTGTAATGCCTAAATTTCGACACGAGAAAGGATCTAAGATTGATTTTACCTCTGGTAGTAGAGAAGGGAACTGTTCCATTTTAGAATCCATAAATTTGAATTCAAATTCTGAAGTTTTTAGATTTTCTTTTAATTTATGCACCCATTTTCCTCATCCGTAAAGCCACAGCTTTAAAGTAGGCACAGAAATGGTCTCTGTGTCTTCTTACTTTTAATATTTTTTCTAAATATACTTGTGTTTTGGGCATGATACAAATTAATCCTTGGTTTACAACAAGAAAGAGATCCTTTCAGTCCTTGTTATGGTTGATACATTGTGTCAACTTGAGAAGTTTAGAAGGTTAACTGTGTGACTCAGCAGGGAGCCAGGGTCCTTACTTTGTGTTCATCCTGAGCCTGTGCAAGAGTGGGCCAGGAGGTGGTGTGGGGGTGGGCGGATAGTCAGCATACAATATAAGGGAGGAAAAGAGCCCCCCTTTTGTGCTTTTGCTGTCTTCTACCTTGAGGTGTTGTCCCTGTGCCCTGTCACCCTACTCTGGAGCCAGCTGATTATAGACTGAAACCTCTACAAACTGTAGCCTAAATAAACCTTTCCTTCCTTAATTCTGGGCATTAGGTCTTTTGTCTCAGCTATGAGAGAAAAATAACCAAGACAGTTTTCTTCTGGTCAGGGAAAGGTTTGAGAGGTCTGAGTTTGGCTCAATCAAGGCAGAGTTCTTGTGGAGCTAGGTTATGGTTAGGGAAAGGTCTTGCAGGGGAAAAAGAGAAAACATCTGAGAAGCTTCTCTGAGAGACATTCACACACTTCCAACTCACACAGGGGAGATAGTTCTTCTGTCTCAGGACACAGGAGGGATCCAGAGCCTCACAGGGAGTAAAGAGGTGGCCAGTTGCAAATTTTCTGATAGCCAAGGAGGCAAAGTCATATAGGACAGAACTTCTATGTGAACCTCTTAACTGGAGTACAGCTGCAGGGACCCTTCTACCACAAAAACCCATCTGTATAGTTTTACTGTTGGTCACGGAGTATGAGGGGAACAGGGATATGCATTATGAGTTGTAGGAGGTTATAACATGGAAGGACTTTTGAAATCATTCAGAACTATTAATATGACAGGCACTGATGTAGATGCAGTGCACTCATTGGTAAGACAGCTACTTGCTTCAGGTAAGGTCCTTACCTACAGGCATCTTACAGTCTGAAAAAGTAGGCAAATAATTAAAAATTAAGGCAATCTTAGATATCATAAATGCTTTAAAAATAAAATAAGATCCCATGATAATAATTAGGTAACAACACCGGACAATTGGAAAAGACCTAAGGAGAAGGCACACGCGCTGAGAAAGAAAAGAAACTAGTGACGGGAAACATCTGTGGGAAGAGCATTTCTAGGCAGAGGGGATGAGTGCAGTGACCCTGGAAGGGAAGAGCTTTCTGTGTTCAGGAACAGAGCAAAGGCCAATGCAACTGAGGCAGAGTGGGTGAAAGGGAGAGTAGTTGGCCAAAGGTTGGAAAGGAAAGCAGGGTCCATAACGCAAAACCTTGGAGGTCAAGTTAAGGATCAAGCGTGAACCCATGCTTTCAAAGACAAAAAAAATTAAAATGCAAAGAGGCAAAATGTCTTGAACATGGTGGTTAGTGACAGCTCTAACTGCTGTGCTGATCTCTATGCCACACGTTCTTACCAAGAATCAGGTACTTTCCTGCTGCCATACACACGTAAACTTTCACATGAGATACTGATTTTAATATCCTGAGGGGGGATTATGTCACCAATCATATAAAATTGTTAGCAGAAATATTTATAAGAAATAAATTGTCAGTACCTATCATTTTGTTTTGAAATCCTGTATCATTTTTATTGTTTTGCTGTTGTTTTGTTTTTATCTCTGTTGTTGTTGTTCTGTTATTGTTTTAAATTCTCTTTAAAATAAAAAAAAATTAAAAAAAAGAAATGAGAGCACTCCCAGGGGTCGGGGGACACTGGAAACTTGCAGTGTCTTCTTAATTCCAAGTAGTGTCAGGTTATCCATATTTCTTCATATGTTAGAACAGAAATACACAGAACCCACAGACACAAAAATACTCAAACCGACATGTGTGTAAAAGGTTGAACTCTTTCAATTAACATTTTGTTTCCATCCAACTGTGACACAGCTGGTAGCCTGTGAGGGGACATGTACCTACGCCATCCGGAGTACACTGACAGCAAGGGGAAGGAGGAGGAGGTACTTTCTGGCCAGTTTGCCATGGATAAATGGGTATTTGCAACAGTAGCTTCATTTTGTCTCAAAAAAATATATGGGCTAGTTGCCTGTAAGTACCATCTATTTATTTATTTCTTCAATTGTGGACATTTACCAAGAAATAATTTTGGTTACTGACAGTATTCTCTTCCATCATCTTGGAGAATTTCCTATAGCATTCCTTGCAATATCTTACAATACATTAGAGGGCAGGTGATGGTAGACTTTGTTTATTTAAAAGTCTTTATTTCCCCTTTATTATCAAAAGACAGGATTGCTAGGAACACTAATTTTGGTTGGCAATTTTCCTTTTCATTCAGGATGTTGAAAGCATCATCCCCTCCACTTCTGTGTTCTCACGACAATGAAATCATAAGGTGAGGTGATGGACATGTTAATTAGCCTATTTGATCATTGCACAAAGTATGTATTCTCTGAAACATACTGTTGTACCACTTAAGTATACATATGAACCAAGTAACTTCTGCATAGAACATCTTGCTATTTTAAGTCTCCAACATTTCATAAGGGAAAGTTATTGTGGCCCTGATATTACATTTAAGTATCATACATGCATAAATGCACTCAGGAAAGTGAAGTAAATTACCTAACACAGCTGATATATAGCTGATGAGGTAGTACGGCTGTGAGCATACCTGACTTTTGTGTTCGCTTATTAAGTACTTGTGAAGCACGTATATCCCAGGACTGTGTTGGGCTCTGGGAGCAGAACTGAGACATCAGATATGGTGCCATCGGGGACCTTATCTAGGCAACCTCCCAGCCACTCAGAAATAGTCCAGTGGACAAAGGAAGAGGGACATATTGTCTCACATTCAGTTCTTTGGAAGATCAGGTCAAGCTGGTACATAAGCCAAGATCCTCTGGCAAGTGCCAAGGCGGAGACTGTTACTCCTTTTCTGCCAGTGGCAGACAACTGGCATTGTTAACTAGTCACTGGCTTCAGAAGAGACTTCTGAACTGACTGATGATATCACAGATGCATCTGCAACAGGAAGATACTTACTTGGCCTCTCTTTTATCATCTCCCTTTAGGTGTCCAGATAAACACGCTTATTTATTTTGTGCAAGGATACGTGGAAAACATGGTACTTTTGCTAGGTTTTTGCAGAAACCTAGTTTTCTGCCCTGAATTCAATGATGTCATCTCACCGACTATAAATGGTTGAGAGAAAAACACGGCTCAATAATAAGGAGAAACATAACTCTTTGAGTCAGACTGATCTAGGTTCTAGTCTTAAAGGAGTAAAAGCAAAGTGTGCAAAGGAGTAATTCTTTCTATAAGCTCAAGGGGAAAATGTTTCTCCTTCCAGCTTTGGGGACTATTAGAATTTTCTGGCTCATGAGTTCATCATTCCAGTTTCTGCCTGGTCAAATAATCATCTTTTCTCTGGCCTCTGATCCTGATGTCACCCATTTCCAAAGGTCCTTGGGATTACATTGGGCACACCTGGGAAATCCAAGCTAATCTCTCCACCTCCAGATCCTTAATTACATTTGAGAAGTTTCCTCACCATGTGTTATGGGTTGAGCTGTGTCTGCCAGAAGAGATATGTGGAGGTCTTAGCCCCTGGTAAATATGACCTTACTTCAAAATAGTGTATAGATGTGATCAGTTAAATTAAGGTTGTTCTGAATGGCTATATCTAATGACTAGTCAAATGAAATTTCATCACAGTCACAAAAATAGCACAACATATGTGCAGACACGTAGAAATCACACAAAGGGCAGTGGAGCTAGAGATTGGAATGTGTGTCTCCCGGTCAAGAAAGGCGGAAGACTGTTACTTAGCACCGGAAGCTACAAGAGTGGTGTGGAGCAGATTTTCCTGCTGAGGTTCAAAGGAAAAATTACCTTGGAAACATTTTTGAGGGTTTCTGGCCTACAGTATAGTGAGAGAATAAATTTCTATTGTTTTTAAGCTACTACTTTGTAGTAATATGTTACGATAGGTCTAGGAAATGTATCATGTAATATAGCATATTTACAGATTCCAGGAACTAGGGACTGAACATCCTTAAGGGAGCATTATTCAGCTTATCTGTGACATATACACCATGCTTTGTCTTCCTTTTATGACTCCCCGCAAAGAGGAGTCTCTGATAAGTAGCACCAAAGCAAGACCACAGCTCCGGAAGTAAGAGTAGCGAGGAATCGTAACACATCACTCTCATTCTGAGCTGGTGTAACAAATTTGGCATCTACTTGCTCCACCATGTACATGTACAAGGAACAGGAAGTAGTACCAGTGGCAGAGGGCTATGCCTGGGCACCACTCTACCTTTCTGCATCAGATGTGTCCTGGAAAGGCAGAGAGTAAAATTTCATCTTTCATGTGTAGCACTCTCCTGCACTCGGTAAAACATGGCATGAGACTATGTCTAGCACTACACAATCCATTTAGTAAATACACTTCTTTTTGACAAAGGATAGTGAAATCATGAGGATGTGTTTGGAAACTTTCTATAAAGCAACCCCTTCACCTACTGATTAGCACTTTTTCCCCCCAGTACCAGGAATCAAATTTGGGACCTTGCACTTGCCGGGAAGGTACTTGTGCCACTGAGCTAGATCTGCACCCCTTTCACCTTTTGAAAGAAAACAAGAAACTGTCGTTCCCTTGGGATTGGTATGGAAACAGAGCTAAAGTGTGAGAATCTGCTCCTATTAATATTACACATATAATGGGAGCTAGAGATGGGATTCAGTGATAGAGCACTCGCCTAGTATGCTCATGGCCCTGACTTCCATCCCCAGCACCACCCATGCGCACACACACATACACACACACTCAAACATACACCCATCACTCTCTCTCGCAATAAATTCAATTAATACTGATAATATTATTATGCTATAATCTATATTATGCCTTTCTCTGTTCTCTGGATGCTCAACTATGCAGTGATCTTTTATATTCAATGAGTATTTTTCCCTATTAATTTGGGAAAGACATGTAAGATCTGATCTGGAAATATTCTGATCATGGAGAATATACCTCAAGCAGAAGTTGTGTGTGAGGTCTCCTTTCTAATCAGTGTCTCAGGGATACTAAGATTATGACACATGTGAGTTGGCATATGTAAACATGCTTTTGAAAGTGAAAACCAGAAATGTTTAGGTATAAAGGAAGAGTGAGTCAGCAAAACCAATGGGCCTTATTCTTTGTTGAGACGTAATAACAGGAAAGTTGGCATCACAGCACTATGGGAATGCTTTGTTACAAATCTTACAGGGTAGAGCCTTGGGAGATTCACTGGTGGGCATTACGTTGATAGGGAGCTTTATGCTAAAGACAAATGTAGGGATGCTCTCCTGATCACTGGTCCCCACCTTCACAGCTGGACACAGCTGGATACGCTGTACCTCAGCAGATACAGAGTTGGCCTGAGTATATGGTACTGTTAGGGAATTCAAGCTTTGGGTTCTATTTTCAGTCACAAAGCTAGTAATTCAGGCCTTTCCTATGTCATATGTAGAGTTCATAAATGAGTAGCAAATAGTAAAAATTGTACTTAGTTAATATTTATGGGATGGTTTAGAGTAATAGGTTTTCTCTTTAGTACTTTACAGATACTATTTTCCTTGAAGGGAGGCTGAAGTTAGGTAATTTGCCCAGGATCATGTTAATAAATATCAAAACCTGGATTCCAACCTAATATGTTTCATCTCCAAAGGCTAAGCTTTGCACTCTGTTACTATAGTTGCCTCTGGAAATTAATAGTCTGTGTTAAGTAAAACACAATTAATTTTGATATCTTCTGTAAAAGTGCAGTGTGAGGATTATGGTGAAATCAAGAGAACACTGAAGTAGGGTTTCCTACAGACCATGTTTTGCTGGAAATTGGGGTGAATTCAGGCCAGTGAGGATGCTATGAGCTGAGAAGACTTTTCTAGGACCCTGAGATGTTTAGAAAATTACTTTCCAGGATGCCTTAATCCTTCTGTCACAGCATGCATCTCATTCCTCTTGTTTTTCCTCAGTAGAGATGGAGACCTGCCAGTTACTATTTCTGTAAAACAAATCTTCATTGTACTTGAAGACTCTTTTTTAGACCCCTGTCTTAGTTTTGTTTTTCCGTAACACATGAGAAGCCTCATTCTGCTAAGATGTGGACTAGGATTCTTTGTTTTCCCCAGCTCACCGGGTAGCTCTGACCTTGTAGTTCCAGGGCCAAGCAGTCTAGCTAACATCTCATCTGCGGGAAGCTGCTTCCCTGAAGGTGCTAGTTGGCTGAGCTTTTGTTGGCAAATAGGTCTGATTTCTATGCAATTGATTGGGATGGAAGAGAGGATCAGTGGGGTATCTCCAATGGAACGACTGGAAATACCCAAGACAATAGGACTCACTGATCAGCCTGTGAGTATTGTCTCTCCCAAGTGGCTATTTCAATAGTGTATTAACCACTATTGAAACTTGTAGTTAACTTGGAGCTTCCAATGCAGTAGGTAAAAACAAAACAAACAAACAAAAAAACAGAAAAACAAAGCTGAGGCTGACTTTTTATAGTTTCGGGTTTCCTGAAACATAGGAAAAAATTATGACCTGCTATTTAATTCTGGCGAAATGCAGAACTTACAAACAAAGGCAAACTATTTGCATTAGTAAGTGATGGGACTTACCCTAACCACCATGGAGATAGCTGAGAAAACTAGGAAGCACCCTGAGAATTCTTAAAGCTATTTCAGTTTAATGGAAGGAAACTCACACCAAGCACACAGTGTTTTCATTTGAGCAAGACTGTTCTTGCTCTCAACAGTGGCTAAGAGATGGCAATTGTGGTTCCTACCATGAGGCACAGCTGGTTAGTTCATTACCTTGGCTCCCATTTACTATCATCGGGGGTATCAGTTCATTACTATATGCCGTTGGGGAAAAAAACCTTAAAGATTTTATAGTGAATTACCATTTGAACTAAGAAAAGAGATTAAAAATCAACTTCTTGGTGGGGAAATCTTTTGAAAGTTTCAATCTGTTCTTGAAATCTCCATGTATAAATGATAGCTTTTCTCCTGTTTTCAAAAGATGAGCTTTTCCTCCTGTCCCCATTATCCTACAGGCCAGATGTGCTAGTTATGGTTCATCTCATTTCCGAATAACACATATATCACATTGGTGCACAGGAACAAGTGGGCACCTGCTTCACAAAGCCTGGCCAATGGCAGTCACTCAGCACCAGCCAATGAAGGCATAAGCCTGAGCTGATGGAAAACGAAAGTGAAAGCTGCTAGACAGATAAGGGCAAAGAATACAGGTGGGGTGATTTTGCTGAGGTCAGTAAAGTGCCATTTGAGACAAGCTTCTAAACTCTTCCCTTTACCTGCCACAATCCTCTTAAAGAAAGTGCATGGCAAAAGCACGTATTAGTTATTCTCAAACTTGTTCAAGATTTGCAGACTGAAATTATACTATTCCTGACCCACTTCAATATGCAGCAAAATGAAAGAATTTTTGCTGATATTTGCAAGCAGACATTGATTCCCTTGGCCCTAGAATTGGGTGAGTAGAAAGGAAGACAGCGTTTGTCACAGCTGGTGGAAAGGGCTTCAGTACACACTGCAAAGGGAAGTCCAGGCCTTTGGGAGGAGGGCTGGGAAGGAAGGCGGTTGGATTGGTGTGGGGTTACCATGTCTCAAAACTTTTCATCCTGTTTCTCTTAATACTCTCACTTTTTCTCTACCCTACCAACAAAATCTTACGTTGAAAAAGAAGGCAGTTATACTTAGGGTTTATTTAGAAACTTATAATTTAATCTCATTAAACTACTCCTCAAGTATAAAATTCAGAGGTTTGAGGGACAATTTTTAAGGGAACATGTTCAGATCCCTCTGCATTTTCTCGCCATCCCTTCTATACCTTGTGCAACCTAGAATAAAGCACCGCTCCAGAAGCAGAAGGTTTGGTGTCTAAATAACCTTTGTAAATAGTTGTGGCTCTGCACTCCCCTGGCAGAGAGAGCCCTCCCCAGGACATCCCTGTGGATACTATCGCTTGGAATTTGTGAGTCCTAGCCAAGCAAGCATGGCTGAAGTACTCAGGTTGCTGTCAGATTGCTTTTGGAATTTTCGTAAGTGTATTTAAGTATAACTTTTATTTTTAAAAAAACACCTCTTTTATTTCTGAACAATGTATTACAAACAGATCTTTGCTTCTTTGGTGTAACCCCTGGTTCACATGTCAGTTCAATAGTAATAGTGCTGATTCTGTAAACTGAAGACACTGTACATTGGTGAAATACTTTGGAGATGGGAGGGTATCAACCTCATCGGGCCTCCCGGTTTCCGGTGGACTTAGGCTGTGTCCGTACTCCTTACCCCCGCCTGCTGCACTCTGCATCAGAGTTCCGACTCTTTCCTATCTTGTGGCTTTGACTGCCCCCTGGATCTTTCCATGGCTCGCTGTCTTGAACTTCAGATCAGATACCACCTCTTGGGAAAGGCCTTCTCTCATCGCTTCTGCTAGCTCCCTACAGGTGTCACTTTTTGTGATTTGTCTTGTGTTTGTCCTTGCCTGCCCTCTTGCGGGAGAATATGCGCTTCATGAGAACTAAGTCCTTACCCCTTGTCTTAGTTATTTCTCTTGCTGCTGAGACAAAATATCCAGTACTTAAAGTTAAAGGTTCCCTGTAGCTCATAGTGTGTTTAGGTTTCAGTCCAAGGCAGCGCAGAATACGGCAGAGAAGAGACAATTTGCAGTGTGTGGCAAGCAGCAAGCAGCAGGTGACAAGGGAAGTCGCAGCCCTCTTTCTGTGCCATATACTCCATCTAGGCCACCGGCCTTCAGGGTGAGCAACTCTCACACACAGGGTGGGTCTTTTGATCTTCCACACCCAGCACAATGCCAAACCAATCAGGAAAATAATCACACACTCTTGATCCCAGCATCACACACTCCAGATCCAGCCACTTCTGAAAAGGCCCACCATGCCCACAAGGGGCTTTGAAGGACTTACTCAATACTACTGAATGACTGAATGAACTGAAAGTCAAGTTTTATGTTCTAGTCCATCTCTCCTATTATGATTTTGTTAATAGTAAGAACTCTCTAGACCTTAGCAATGATTTTTATAAGACATAAAAAAACTTTGAATCAGATTACGTGGTTTAGTATCTGGCTTTGAATTTGTAAGTTGATTGGGCACCACTGAGTCCTGATTTGTTTTACATTCATAAGAGACTTGGAGCAAAAGTGTAGGAATTCTAATCAGAATACTCACATAAATAAGTAGCTTCCAGTGACTGAAACTTTGGCATGATTATTGGAAAAACATTGTTATTTATCAGTCATTCAACCACCTTGAGGACCAGGCACAACATTAGGCTTTTTGGATGGCCATGAGCAGGAGCATCTCTGTCCTCAAAGTTCTTAACTGCTCAAGGAGAAGATAATAATTAGGGAGTTTCAGTGGAGTGATAAGTAACCTGATGGAGGAATGTGTGACAATACACTAGCAAAACACGTACTACAAATGTGAGACATCAGGGAGACTCGCTTGTACTCCGCTAGTTTCCGAGTAAGACCAGGACACATTGTTTTTCAGCTGAGAGTGAAAAGGAGGAGCTCTGGAAAGAGTCAAGAAGGGACTCTGAGGATGTAAGGGAGAGGGAGTATGACACGTATCTGTAATTTCTGAGTTAGAGTGTCTGGATCCTAGGCTAGAAGATGACCAAAGAGCAGCTGAGCTTTTCTGGACTCAATACACTGGCAAAGTAAAGATGTTTGGCCCTCTGATTCCGGAAGATGGAAGCCTTGAATAGTGCTTCCCCAGGATAAGAACAGGGAAAATTGTTCAGTTTATGCAACTATGAAATTATTTATCCCCCATGACATCACCTATGACATCTATTTCTAAAACAGATACAGTGAATATTAGTACTGCCTTGCTATTTCATTTGACCTTCATGATATCCTAGGTATAACCATACATCTAACTGGGATAATTCCAGAGGGATATTTGTACAGAAGTTCAATTTTTCCTCTGATGGGACACAGAAAATAACACTAGATAATACAGTGGGCTTGCAAACTTTGCCACTTCTCAATAAACATCCTTACATGTGTTCCACAGTTGAACTTATTCTGGTATTCATTCTGGTCTTATTCATTAGTTCGGTGACATTTGGTTTTTATCCCACTTGATTTGATGTGTCAAGTTCCCCAGGTTCTCAGCAGCCCATGTTGTCATGGTACCAGAGGTGGAGCACTAGGCAACACACTGTTGAAAGAATGACATTTCAGAGATTGTATTTTCCCTAAAGCCTTGACCATACCTATGATCAGTGAAAAGAAGTTATCTTCTGTTAATTTATAATATAACTGCCTCATACTCTTAGAACCCAAATAGATTGTCATGGTAGCTGATGACTTCTTTATCCAGCACAGTATATTACAGTATATAGTCTGTGTGTCTTTGCAAACTATTTCATCTTATTTTTGCTGTGGGAAAGCAGAACCAACAATATTATGAAGGTAGGATGTCACCACACTCAATCCTCATGGTATAGATTTACTTCCAGGAAGGACATTGTCTTCTTAATCATCACTAAGTCTTGGATTAAAGGCGGCCCATAATAGATGATTTTGCATAAATAAATGAATAAACATCAGAATATATGTTGCTTATTCATGGTCTCTAGCATAAAAGACTTAACTAATTTACTTTGGCAACAAGTTATTGAGCATAGCAGAGTATATTTTTGTCATTTTTGCTAGCTAGTATCTACTTACGCCTCAATTTCATTCTGAGGCCTTTTCTCCAGCTCTTTGTCAGAGGGCTTCATTTGAAGTCACCCCTACCTCAGCTACAGGAGTGAACATGTAACATGAGACTGACCAATAAAAGCCTTACGTTACTGTGACCACAGTAACTGGTGCAAGGACGGACACATAAATCAGTCAAAATGAGACATGCTAATGAGAGACAGTTGTCTTGGTTACTTTTCTCTCGTTGCTGAGACAAAATACCCAGCGCCCAAAATGAAGGAAGGAAAGGTTTATTTAGCTTACAGTTAGTGGAGGTTTCAGTCCATACTTGGCTGCTTCAGAGGCAGAGTGGCACATGGCAGAGGGCACACTGTTCATGGCTGCAGAGCACAGCAAAAACAACCACAGCAAAAGGGCGGAACGGCAAGCAGCCTCATTTTCTCCCTTACCTTGTGAACAGCCTACCCCCACCCAGGGGGCGTGCACCTCTCACGCAATCTCCATGCCTTCCTCTTCCACAGGCTCAGGATGTATACAAAATAAGCACCCTGGCTTCCTCCTGAGTCACTCAGCCAAACCTCTAGACTCCCCAAGGTGACACAATGTATCAACCATAACATTCTACCCCTTGTCAACTTGGCAACAAGACAGATTTCTTTAAACCAGTTTCCAGATACAAAGACATTAGTTTACATTAGAACCATAACATTTTGCCCTCTAAAGACTCATGCACATCCCTTTATGCAAGAGGAATTTAGTCCATCTGCAAGAGTTGCCAAAGTCCATAGTTTTAGCATTGCTGAAAAGTCTAAGCCCCAAGTCTCGTCCAAGATGTAAAGCAAACTCTTAGCTATCCTCCTGTATAAATGAAAAGTTAAACACTTCTAACTTTTAATGGCACAAAATAAACAGTATCATTCTGAAAGGTACAAATGGAGATACAGAGCATTGAGAGCAAACAAGTCTAACATCCAGCAGGGCTAACATTGTGTCCTGTAATTCCACATCCAGCATCTGAAGCAACTTGTAGCACATTATGATCTCCAAAGGGCTTGCATGAGTCCACCCCTATGGCACTTGTGGTGGTTATAGCCTCCATGGCTTCTCTCTTAGGCCCACTTTGCTCCCTCCTTGCAGCTTTCCTCTGATGATCCACGTTCCTGGCTTTTCTAAACTTATTAAGTTTCCAGGGCACCTTTTGCCTCACACTCACAGCTTCACACGCTGCCCTCTCAGGGGCACACTGCCTGGCCTCCCAGGCCTTCTGAAATCTGGGTGGAAGCCTCTTTAACCTCAGAACTCTTGCATTTTCCTTGCACCTAAAGCCAGGGCCATGTGGATGATGCCAAGGCCTGCTGCCACCTGGAGCAGTAGCCAAACGCTCTTGGTCATAGGGGTTGAGTGCCTGGATCGCTGGGCATACTGAATCCAATTCTGAGGAGCAAATTCTCTATGCCACCTCCATTCTGGAACATGGTGCTCTTTAGCTTCCTTCTCAAGGCAAGGTCTCTCACCTTTACAGTTTTGAGACTGCAAAGGGTGGAGACTTGCTGCTTGTGATGCCCTCAGGCCATCTTTTCCATTCTCTTGTTCCTTCATAGCAATAGAGATCACCTCAGCCTTAATTTTGCAGTCCACAGTTTTACTGGAGCTTCCTTTCTGGCCAAACTCACATTTTAAATCATCCTGGTGGGCTCTTTGCTTTTGATTGTCAATATAAATCTGGCTAAAAGCCCCCAACAATAGCCATGTCATTGCCCCAACATTCGACTGCCTTGAAATTTGTTTTGCCAGATTAATCAGTTCACTGGTGCCCCTAATCTCAGTCTTAGGTGAAGTCTCTGGACATGAGTAAAATGCAGACAAACTTTCTGCCAAGCCATAGCATACATCATCTGGAGTCCAACAACCAATGCAGTCCTTCCCAACAGAAACCTTCCAGGATTTCTATCAGCCTTCTGGTCTTCCGAGCTCTGACCAGAATCTCCCAGACAGAACAGCCGAAGGTGTTCCAGTGCATCTCATTCAGGAGACATCTTTGAACCTTTCCAAACTCTTCCCACAAACCGTTTTCAAAGGCTCTTGAACCACACGTTCAGGTATAGTGGCAGCAACAACCCCACTCTACTGGTATCAAATTCTGTCTTGGTTACTTTTTTCTCATTGCTGAGACAAAATACCCAGCGCCCAAAATGAAAGAAGGAAAGGTTTATTTAGCTTACAGTTAGTGGAGGTTTCAGTCCATACTTGGCTGCTTTAGAGGCAGAGGGGCACACGGCGGAGGGCACACTGTTCATGGCAGCAGAGCACAGCAAAAACAACTAGAGCAAATGGGCGGAACGGCAAGCAGCCTCATTTTCTCCCTTACCTTGTGAACAGCCTACCCCCACCCAGGGGGCGTGCACCTCTCACACAATCTCCATGCCTTCCTCTTCCACAGGCTCAGGATGTGTACAAAGTAAGCACCCTGGCTTCCTCCTGAGTCACTTAGCCAAACCTCTAGACTCCCCAAGGTGACACAATGTATCAACCATAACATTCCACCCCTTGTCAACTTGGCAACAAGGCAGATTTCTTTAAACCAGTTTCCAGATACAAAGACATTAATTTACATTAGAACCATAACAACAGTGCAAACTCCTATTTAAATGATTTTAAATATGAACATTTACTGACCTGTGGGAAGACAGATCACCAGTACTGGAACCTGAGGTCTTTGTGAAACAGCAAAGTGAAGGGATGGGAAGGAACCAGATCCTGGCAGCACTGTTTGACTTCCCCCTAAAGGTGGGACTTCCTTGGACCTGGCAACTCTGTGAACCAATTAACTCTTATTGCTTAAGACAGTAAAACATTTCCGTGGAAAACAAACCCACAGCAAGCTTCCAGACATTGTGAAAAGAATCCTGGTCCATGGACAAACTCTGGCTATTTGACTTTAGATAAGTTCCTTTTTCAAATGGGAGGTCAGTTATCATGAGTCTTCCTATTTCATATGGTTATAAGAGGGACAAACTTGAAAACATATATTTGAAATGTTTTGTAAAATATAAAGCCTTCCTACTGCTTTCACCTATTAAATTTTTGACAGTGGGCACTGAAAATGAAGGCAAAGCATGTGTTAATTATTGCAAAATCCATCATATGTGTACACATATTTTAGTTGTTTTACACCTCAGATCCAAAGGCAACCTTGCAGGGCAAAACTGGATGAAAAGATGCTGCATGAAAAGAATTTGAATCTGCTTTCAGAAAGCTCCTTATTTTATAGAATTCTCATAATGCAAAATAAGTGAGAAAATCTTAGTAACACCAATAAATACCACTCATTTATTAACTAGGTGTTCCACGCTATGTTACATGTATTTCATCCCTTTTATTCCTCACAACAGCTTTATGAGGGAGGTGTGATTACTTCTGTTGTGTACATGAGGAAATTATGACTTAAAATCAATGGAATAAATTCCACAATGTTGTTCAGAGAATAGGCAATGGTAGTAGAACACAAATCAGTCCATCTATCTCCAAAATATTTGGCTTTTTTATTTTTGAGACAGGGTCTCACTATGTAGTTCAGGCTGGCCTTAAACTTGCTTACATACCCGAGGCTGACCTCATACAGTGATTCTCCGCTTCAGCCTTCCAAGTGCTGGGGTTACAAGCTTGGACCCTCATGCCTAGCTTAGCTTTCTTCTTCGGCCAAATCTTTAGAAAGAAATATGGGTCCAGGTGAGCCTTCCTCACTATTCTGTTGAATTATTCTGCTAAATGATATGCTGTGGTTAAGCTTCAAGATAGGCAGAAAGCAGTAGCCTAACAGTTGGCCAGATTCTGCCCAGATCTGGACAAGTTACATCATCACTCTGAGGCTCTGAGGAATGTGATGAAGACTGGATGAGGCATAGCTAGGACTGCCTGCAATTCTCAAGTTATCCAAGCTTTTAGAACTTTAACTATAAAGCAGGTAAAACATGTACCTAGTAACTACCATATTGACCAAGGAAGTTCCATTTTGCAATTGTGACTGTTAGACTAGACCCAAAATAAAAGAGAATGGAGCTGTAAAACAAACAGGTCAAAGTAATCTGGCTATCTAAGTAAGAAGCGCCAGGCAAGAAGCAGCCTACGACATACTTAGACATTTAAGGAGTAGCACTGCCAAGATTTGATGAGTGATTGGATCTAAGGGGTGAGGAAGAAGGAGGAACCAACAATAGGTCCAAAGTGATTTCTTAAAATGTATATGCCTGCCTACCTGTCTGTCTGTCTGTCTGTCTGTCTGTGTTTGTGTATGTGTTTTCTGCTTCCCAAAAGAACTTGAATAAAATAAGGCAGCTGTAGTTTTGTTTGGTTTGAGAACCACATCCACATTTGGGTGTTCTCAGAAAAAGTAAATGCCTTTAATTTTTATATTTTTATTTTAGGGCATGGCTTTAGTGTAGGAGACTAACGCAACATGTATAGCAGCGTATATGGGGCCCAAGACTTTGTGCAAAGATTAGTGAAACTGAAGAGAAGACACCCTGTGACAGCAACCTTAATATATCGTAGAGGGTGACATTCTTGGAGACGCTATCAAAGGAGAGAGATTGCAGCAAAAAAGCGCTGCGTTGTGCTCGTAGATAACCCTCAAAGTAACTTCACTCACGGCATTGGTGTGGATTACTCTCTGAATGTGAATTTCACGCTTAACGTAAGTCATCTCAAAACCCATGGAAGGAATTTGGGCAGAGGAAAAAGATTAGTGTAATCTCTGGCCTCTTCTATTCTAGCATCTCAAGCCTCTCTCTGCTCCTTCTCTATCCACCTCAAGGGTTTTAAGCTCTACTTTGTTATTTTCATTGTGGGACTTTTCCCCAGCTGTGGTGTGACAGGCCACAGCCGGGCAAGTATAGGCACGTCTTGGCTGCTTATTTTTAATTGGAAAATCTTTTATAGAATACATGGGAAAATTTTTTAGCCTTAGCCTGAATGGTTTAATGTAGATATTTCCTGACTAAGGTCTTAAAACCATACCAAAAGGTATTAAAAAAAAAAAAAAGAAAAAGAATTTCAAAATGGAATCAAATGAGTTTGTCAAGCCCTGCCAAGAAGTGATTTATGATTTATGATTTGCATGCAGTACACGTTGCTTTGGGTCCAAACTTGACTTATAGTTGGGCTAGGTATTGACAGTGTACATCTGTTGGCCTGGGGAGCCAGTCTGGCATCTATTTGCATGGATTGACTTTTAGCAGGCTTGCTATACGTTGCAATACAGGAGTATGAAGAATTATTTTCTGTGTGCCTGTGGCCTGAAACAAGATCGAATGACATGCCATTAGTGTTCCACCTGGCACAGCGGACTGGGAGCAAATGCCAGTGGAGTCAAGAGTGTGAGCCAGAGCTGAAGACATTTATTTTTCAAAGGGAGAGAGTATGGCAGAGATGGGGAGAGGGACTCTCTTTCCACGGTTGTACAGGCATTTACATTTGGCCACTCTAGAATGCTTGTTCAGGTACATGCAGAGTTAGCATGGCCACATCATGGACATTTGTACAAGTGACGTAAAGAAGAGGGATATGAGTAGCAAACCCAGGAAATAACTGGGAGATACTCTGATGAGGAGAACCTGAAAGATTCCGAAAAAGTAGGCAAAACTTGAACAGAAATGACGTCATCAATACTTTACTGGTGCTGCGAGGCCTAGGATGTGGGGCCTGGGATGTCACCTCAGCCATGAAGGGATGGTGGGAAAAATATTTGTTTACATGAGTGGCAGAATTTTCATCAAAATCCTGGAGTGGGTCTCCTGGTAGGATTTCAATTAATGTCCCTCATGTGTTTCATTCTCTCACTCTTAAATATCATTTAAAATTGTTACTTTTTGAGTGATAAAAAGAATGTGAACCTGAAAACAAATTGTGTGGCTAAACTCTGGGCTGTTTGGTATGCGAAAACCTGAGAGCGTCATTGACTTTGCTGATAACCATCAGCACGTTGGCCTTGTGCTTGTGAAAGAGAAGCCAGGACTGATCTTTGTGAGCTGTTGATTTCCATCAAAATGTTTCCGTGTGATTGTCTATTGATTTGGGAATCGATGTGGTGTGCCATGTACTCATCTTCCCACTTATTTAAGCAGCTTGAAAGTTAGAACATCCACATTTTTAAAATTTCAAACTGATCCACAGTGGAAGTATTTATGCTCCCCTACTTCTGTGAAAAATACAACATGCTGTACTGAAAAATTTCAGCAAGTGCTATTTATTCTTATTGCTTGGTACAGATCCACTGCAACCCTGTCTCCAAATAAGCTTTATGTGTTTGATTTGGATGTCTAGTTGAGGAAATGTCTGGTACTATTATCAACATCAAAAGTGAAATTCTCCTACTGTCTCTGTATACTGAATAGGTGTTACAGGAGTGTACATAGAGGGAGAATACAGAAATAGCTTCATATTCAACAACAGGTGATTTATTAAGTGGACTGTGGTATTTCATGAAAGGGTATCTTAACATTTAAAATGAAAAATATTTAGAAGCAATGGAGGAAAATACTCATAGTAGAATGCTAAGTACAAGCAGTAGATTACAAATACCAGCTTCTATGCAAGATGTTTGAAGGTCAAAGGAACCTTTTCTCATAGGTCAAGTGTCCAAGGAGCACCTACAAGGTAAAGACTGAGAAAAAAGGGCTTTTTTCTTAAACCATTTGAGTGACAGAGACAGATAAGGAAAGCAGTAATTAATTATTTGCTAAGATTGTGACATTTCAGTCACCTGAAGGATGAGATGGAGCCAGCTATGACAAATGAAATACAACAGCATACTCAACAGAGAAAGCAGCAAGTGCAACTGCCCTGAGGTGGAAATGAACACAATATGTTTGGAGAGTAGGAGGAAGACAGTGTTGCAGTCAGCAAAGGCGATGATAGAAGAAACAACCACAAGGAATATAGGTATTTGGTTATTTAAGATCCTGTAAGCTATGGTAGAGTTGGGATTCTATTAAGGGAACACAGACAGCACGTTGGAACTCTGGGTACTATGCGTAAAATGGACTGTAGAGCAGGGAAAGGCAATCAGGCCTATTAGAAGATGTGACAGTAATGAAGAAGACAATGTATCTTTGGTCTAGGTTGATGGTCTCTACCGGGGACGGTTTTCTTCCATTGCTCACTGATTCCAACATCTGCAGGTATGTCTTTGTTGCTAAAATAAAGAAAAAGTCTCTGATGTCACTTAATAGGTAGACACTAGTGGTGCCACTAAGCATCTAACAATGCACACGATGGCCTCTCACAAAAAAGGAACTTCTCCCGTTCTTACACTGGGTAGCAGATAACAGGGCAATGGGCAGTATTCCCCAGAGCTGTGTATCCCAGGCACAGCTGCCTCAGCCTGCATGGCTACATGCTCTGACCCATGATTGTCTGAAATAGATAAAATGGTGGTCAACCACCCTTTTCTGTTGCTTGTCAGTTACTTAACATTGTGAAAACAGTTCTAGGCACCAGGATCCTGTTTGTCTTCCTGATGCCAGCACTTGTACAACAGCCAGTTACAAGGCATTTGTCATTCTTTTTATACCATAACTTGGTAATTTGATTTAGAAAGGAGCATTTTGTGTTGATAAATCTAGGTAGATTTCCAAGTCAAGATACATTTATTAAAACACCAATTAGATCCTGTTCCCTCATCCATCACAAGACCTTTAATTTTTGTGCAGTTTTGGCAGGGTGCTCTAGGAACCATGTCTGCCTGAGTGAGTGACTTAAATCAAATTGTTATTTTACAAGGATTCCTTTATCTCTGAACTTTAAGGCAAGCCATGCTTACGTGCTCTGTGAATAATAAGCAATATTGTTTTCAAGGTCTGCTGCTCCATTATTAGATACACCATGGGAAATAATAGATCTACGAGATCAAAGCCAAAAAGTAGTCACTCTCTAAAGGGAAGTAATTTCCCGGGGTGTTGGTAGACTGTACCTGAGAATGCTTGCAGCGAAAAGTTAACATTCAAACTGGGAAGAAAAGATGGAACTGGTGAGAAGAGCAGATGCTGTTTCCGAGATGATTGCTTTGGGTGTTTTTAATCTGAACACGATGTATCTCACTCACAAACAACTTTTGTTTTCAAGTCCACATCAGTTGACATCAGGAATGTTTCTTTTTTTCTGAAGTGCTGCATCAGGGTTGTATATTCTGCTGTTTACCACCGCCACTGATACTTTGCATCAAAACATCTACAGCAGGTGGAGGAGAAAATAGGAAAGAAGTCAGGGCTGGGCAGAAAGGAAGGTAAAAATCTAAGGAAGCAGAGATGAGAAAAATGGAATAGGTTTACTTGGAAGAAAAGTCTCTCAGCAATTCTGTGTTGAGCACTGATTTGGGTCAAGGTACTGTGAGTGTATTTGTCAGGGTATTTGCTTCAGAAGTGTCAAAACTCTATCTTGAGCAAGCTTAAGCAGAATGTAGGCATTATTAAAAGAAAACTGGTGTAACTTATGGAAGAGAGAAGAATGCTGGGCTTTATCTTCAGCTCTCTTTTTCCCACTGTGAGCTGTGTTCATTCTCCCCCGCTGTAGGACGTTCTTCCCTGAGCAACAGGACATGTGGCCCCTGGTAGTGAACTATCACTATTTTATTCTATTGACATAGAGTGCTTAACTTCACCAACCTCCGGAAATCTGGCTCAGCAAGAGTCACAACCCCTCTTTAACCAATTATGTAGCATAGGTCAGTGGAGGTTATAAGGTGCAAGATTTAGACATATGCCCATTCTTGGTAGTGATTTTGATTGACAGTTACCAAGAGAACCACATTTCCGACTGAGGAAGAAACTACTTCTCAAGGAAAGGAAGTATTCCCAGAAAAACTGGCTGTGTGGACAGGGAGTGGTAGCAACTGAAGGGAACCAGCACAACGAATACAAAGGTGAATGAGGTAGGCAGGGATATGCACATCCCTTGAGGAGCCTACATCCTGTCAGGGAACTAAGACATGAGATCAAAGCCAAAAGCAAAAACTTTTTTTTCTTGTGGACAAGAGAGAAAGAAAGAAAAATGGGGAAAAAAGGAAAAGAAGTATGTGGGCTGTAAGAGGGCAGATAGGTGTACCTTTTATAGGATAAGAAATTCATGAGGCACAGTGACTAAAATGATAGCCCTGGGAGTGGAGCAGGGGAGATGGGATGGGTGAGCTCAGATGGGGCTAAACATGATCCGGGTACAAGCTCTTTGTGCGGCCCTTTTTCTGGTCAAGGATATTTTTCAATGCCAGAAGCCTCATTGTCTTTTCTAACCTTTTAAATACACATAATAACAATCCACTGTTTCTTTAAAATAAAAATGTAAGAAGTTTGGAATGAGAATTACTGACAGAAGAAGATGGCAGAAAACACTCAAGTTAGATGATAAGGGAAGAAGGGGTTCAGGCAGTTGGAGGAGAAAGTCTCCTGGCGGTGGCAGATACACATGACAGAGTTGGTTTCTAGACCAGGCTGTGACACCAACTTGCTCAGATGAATCATTTCACCTCCTTGTCCTTAAAATTTGTCATTAAAATAAGAGAATTTGACCTGGACGTGGTGGTACACACCAGTAATCCCAGCACTCTGAGAGGCTAAGACAGGAGGATCAGAAGTGTGAGCAACTTAGTGACAACTTAGTGACTTAGTGATCCCCTATCTCCAAATAAAATGTATAAAAATGTCTAGGGATACAGGTTAATGCATATAGAGAGGAAGA